>VYZT01018680.1:0-53642 GCA_013400735.1 Pomatostomus ruficeps | reverse complement strand
AAAAAAAAAGGAAGCAAGAATACAAGATTCAAATTGCACTGCTATACTGCTATCAAAAAAAAAAAACCAAAACAGCTTCTTATGCAGGGCTCTGAAATAAGGTCTTGTAAAGTGTCAGGGATAGAAGAAATCCCAGCAGCCATAAACTAATGAGGATGATTAAAATGACTAATAAGGATGCAAAGATTTTCAGTGTATATTTTTTCACTTGTTTGGAAAGGAGCACAGTGAAGTAGCAGTATAGTAAGAGGATAACTAATTTTTTATCCCAGGTAAGAGAGGTAATGCAGAATATGAAATCCAGTGGAAGAAAGCACAGATGTACAGAGGTAGTGCTCAAGCTGATTATTGGCTGCAATAATTGCAATTACTAATAAGTCAAATCATTGAAGGAAAATTCAAGGAGATGGGAAAAGAGCTAACATTGCACTATTGCTCAAGAACTGTAGTGAGATAATCTCAAAACTGCATCAAACCACAAACAAACAAACAAACAAAAAAGTTGGGAACAATTATTCTTTCTAAGCTGCATCAATGGAGTTGTTGAATGCTGAACTCTCATCTTGAGCAGAGTGTGCTACTTTGGAAAACATGATCTAATTAAGACAGAATTGAGAGACTACAAAGGAAAGTGACAAAAAAGCATAAAAATTCTGTGAAGAAAGGTTGAGGCAACTGAATCTGTTCTTCAAACTACAGGAAAATATATTGGCAAATGTTGGAGCAAATCATCTACACTTCTTTAGAAGTCAGTGAAGAGATGTCAGCATCTCCAGAAAGTGATTAATCTGTTTCAGAGTGTGTTGAAATGAGATGAATTATGTCATAGAAGCACTTGTTTCCTTTAGTTATCTATCAAGGGTTTTCAGGGACACTCACTTGGATGTGGATGGCTGCTGTCGTGCAAGCCTTCCTTCCTTCTCTCAGTGCAAAGTGTCTGATATGTTTTCAACCAGTAAACACTTTGTTACAAATCTGGTCATCATTCTTATCTGTGCACTTTACTATGCAATGCAATAAATCATCACAATGCAATGCAAACTTGCAGCAAAGAGAACTTTATGTTAAGAGAAATTTTCTTCAAAGATAGTTTGGCAAACAAACTGGAGGTCTATGGGTTGTGGAATAACCTTCACTGATTTTTTTATGAGTGTAATGTTTAAACTTCCCTCAAATCAGAAAATGAAATAAATGACCTTTGATCATTTTTACTTCTTCATGTCTATAGATATTTTATCTGACATTATGCCTCATGAGTGAAGGAAAGCTCTGTCTTGGTTTTGTCCTATTTCAAGTAGCATGATCCCAAACAATTCCTGAGCATGATTCAGGGGTTGGCCAGGCCAGGGACAGCTACCTACCTACCAATAGGCAGTTTAGACTTAGCCCCCATTTTCTGGAGACTGGGAGAGTTTAATAGTGTGGACAGGGTTAGACATGTCAGTTGGCCTGAAGGCCAAAGAACAGGCTCTGCTACCATTTAATTTGTTTGTATTGATGTCACCCAAGAGTTTGTTTGACTTGGGGAGAAAGGTGTGCTTTCAAGTAGATCTGAAGCCACACCTAATTGTGTAGGCTGACACCATCCCTTGAAGTCAAAAGATCCACGGGCATTAAAGCAGCAACCCTCACACATTTCTTCTTGAGATTGTTTCTGGAATCACAATTTCCCTCCTGCTCAAACTTCCGGGCTTATGATTCCAGGTCTGGAAATCATGACTTTGCTTACTTCCATAACTACACCAGTAACTAACCAGCCCAATGCCTTTTGTCTCCAATCAACCCTGAAGGGAAACAGTGCCACTGCTGGAATCCTGGCTCTGCATCATGGCAGCAAGGCTCATGTCTGAAGACATGTATAGTTGAATCTAATTAACGTTTATTACCAATAAATGGAGATTTACAGTACCACTAACCATTTTTTCCATTAAAAGCTTTACTAATATAAATTTTGTATAAACCCTCCTCTGGAAGAGGAAATGCAATCCTCAATATATATTCCAAGTTCTTACCCAAGACACATGCCAAATAGCTTTGTCCAGTTGCCTAAAATCAGTTTCAACCAGTCCCATCAGTATTTCAGTCTTGTTCTGCAATGACAGTGACCATGCTACTGTAAAGTAGGGTGCTTCAAAATATCTGGCAAATTTTGATTATATGGCTGGAGCTGCTGCAAGATAGATCCTTTCCACTAAACAAGTAGTAAGAGAAGGGCAAGCCTAACTAATGAAATATTAGGAAATGTTAGGAAATATTGACCTGTGAGTTTCTCAAGGCAAAACTATATCCTAAAAATGAATATCAAGGAAACATATCACCTGATGATGTCAGCTTATATCAGCATATATGGGCTAGTTGATGAACACTGCAAAAATGTATTTCATCACATCTGTCTTTTGAAAAAACATCAGGTTCTAACACATAAATACACAACAAGTTCACATGTGGGTATTAACTAAAATAACTCATAATATGACTTGGGTGAGTACTGAGAGCTACAGCAGCCTGAGCTTGAAATGGATGAAGATACTGAGAGGAGCCACAAGGTGTACTAAATTCTAATATATGACAGTAAATTTTAGTCTGTACACAACCAAGGAGAGTGAAGAGCTTGTTGGGGAGCACAGGATCCAGTGATTCTCATTGGCAATTGATGCTCCTAAAATATTTTAGATGGATCAAGATTAACATCTAAAAGGTAAGAGTAAATTAATGGTTAAGTTAAAATTATTTCTCATTAATTCCACTTAATGCTCTGACTACACTTATTTTGCTAAAGCTTTTTATTTAAATGTAATGTATTTGAATAAATTACTTATATGTCTTGTAGACTTTGCCTCCTTTTATAGACAACTGTTGGGTTTTTTCTACCAGTCATTTCAGCTGATCTTGTTTTCCAATGCATTATGCAAAGCAACACAAGTTTTGCTTCTGCTCAGTGAATTGAGAGCTATGCCTATTGCAAAGTTCAATCAACTTAAAAGTCATCAGTGGAATACACATATGGACTTACATTTAACACAAAAGATCAAGGTAATTTTCTCCCTTCTCTTTGCTAACCTTTATTATCAAATATCATGTATTTATTTGGGAGAGGTGTTGAGTACTAATTTGACCTATGGAAAAAAACTAAAGGAAGCAGAACAATGGGGATTTAACAATATTTAACTCTGTATCTCAGCACAATGAGAACTCTAAGAGCACACTGCTATCAAAGGGTTTGATTGAGGAAGTGTATTGTCTTTTCTGAAAGAAAAATATCACAAGTTCCTTTTGGCCACCAGATAGCAGTACTTCACTTTGTATGGTTGTCAGCTCACAGCATTCCTTGCCTTGTCAAAAAATCTGTATATTGGATTCTGGACTCTTGTGCAGTTATATCTTTTGCAGATTTCACGATAGACTTCAGTTGAAAAGAAATAAAGATTTTGGAATTAGGAATGATGGTGATATATGTGTTCAGGCGGAATCAAGAATATTGCAGCTTTCCTGAATGGGGAAAGTTGGTTGTATAAATCTAATGGAATGTAGGCATTATAATTGCTAATGACAAAAGTTTCAATGAAAATCTTGGGACTAAAATATTTTTAGTGTTTCTCCCTTGCTGACAATACATTTCCTTATTTGTATTAGTATTTCAGGAATATTTCAGAAAGGCATGTTTTTGGCCTCAGAATGTAAACTTTTTGTAGTTCTATAATTTCAGTAATTTATCATTTCTGCCAAGTGTTTTTAAACCTCTGCGTTTTTCTTTATTTTTAAATAGAGGAACAGACTTTACAATATTTTTAGCAAAAAGAAAGATACCCTCATTTTCACTGAAACTTGTTAAAACACCAGAAGTGCAATACACTGTATTATAATAATAAGAATAATAATAGTCAGTTGTATCATGCTGTATTGGTTCATGTCACCTTACAAGAACTGTGCATCAGCCTCTTTTTTTACTGTTGCAGTTCCAGACCTCAGGCAAGATGCACAGCTAGAGAGAATGGGAAAGACCATCTGACTGTTATTCCCTCATTCTCCTCTGTCCTGGTGTTGACATTTAAGTGTCTCAGCTGCTGCTTCAACCTGGAACAGCCAGTTATGATCCCTATGGGATCACACAACAGCTGTATCACTTCCTTTTCTCCCAAACATGACAGGAGAGATAATAAAGGAAACCATCTCTGTCAGCTCTACACTAGAATATTCTTTGCTTTAGCTATTGTAGAGCCCTAACTGGATTCCCTTAATTTTTTGTCTTCTCCAGGGAATCTGGTGTCAGAATCATGTGAGCCCTGACTTTATTGCTGTGATTCACGTGCCTTCTCTCACAGGGAATTTCACTTTTCTGTAGTGGTAGGCTTATCTACTCAATGAAATGGTGACCTTCCGTTCCCATTTGTGATTAATTTAATTATGACAACCAAAACCAACCTTTTGCAAGGGAAAGTAGTGATGGAAATGTTTTAGTTTTGTCACTCCTCTGTCATTTTAAGTCCACCACAGTTTTTTTTTCTCTCCTTATATCTCCAAAATCATGAAAACCCATCTCTTGGCATCCAGCTTTCAGCAGACAACCAGTGAATATTCAGAGACATAAGACCATCAATTTGATGACTGTTCCCATAGTTACTCTATTGATAGACCATGCCTCTTAGAGCTAAGAATTGGACTACGACTATGATCAGAATGAGGGAAATGTTGCTTCCAAAGTGCTTCAGACTTAGCGTAGCTCTCAAAAGCTCTTTTGTCCTGGTATAGAATAGGGATTGATGTCTTGGGTGGTACAGCTTACGAAATGCCTTTATTTCTGGAAAAATAAAATAACTATAGCTTTGTGAGCATTCTGAAGGAATTAATGGAAGACTTAGTCTGGAATGATATATTCTTGTCCAACACAAGTCCCAGCACCCAGTTCTCTGGAGAGCCCATCTCTCCATGTTCCCTGTGCTTTTGGACTGAGTTCTAACAATGTCCTTGGAAACTCTTCAAAAACAGTCCAGCCTCTGAAGATGGCCAAGGAGTTATGTAGTGCTGGACTTGGGTATCTCCTCACACTTCGTTCTGAGATAAACATGAGCCTATCCAATTTTGAAACCTGTTGATTTGTCTGAGCCAACAGAAAATCTTGCTCTTATTTTAAATAGAAATAACTGTTTTGTGACAATAGAATCAGCACATTGGTGTCTCTCTTTTGTAGTTTATGAAATGGACACAGGCTGTTTTTGTTCAGTTGTCCATACACTGAGACACATGAAAGGTTGTGCCAGGGCCTCACCAAAACAATATTCAGTCAGTTAAGGGGGGAGACACAATATGAGTGCAGCATTTACTGTGCCAGAAGGTAGAACTTCACTTACACAGAGGCTGCAGCTGGAAGAACTTTGTGTTCCACTTGTTACACCAGTTTCTTTAAAGAATAATGGTAATAATAAAATATTTAGATCCAAAGAGTGCTTGAAATTGCAACCTGTGGTCTGAAGCCTAAGCATTAATGGTGAGGCAGCTCTGAACAAGATAGGATCTTAACTCCTCAGCTTTTCATCCACTGCTCCCATCATTTAGAAATATTTACAGCAGTCTTTACCTTTTCTTCTCTCACTCATGATTTTTTTTTTTTTTTTTCTGAATGGGAAAAGCCTGGCGTTTCTCTGGAGTAACTGCAGCCCAAGCGCCGCAGCCCTGTGTCAGTCCCTCCATACCAGCACACGACGCCGGCACTAGAGAGGACCCGGCTCCTCTAAGAATCAAAGGGGGCAAGCAGAGCTCCCGGGTGTGTCGGAGAGGGGCCAGCAGGACCCGAGCGCGCCCCGGTCCCGCGGGACAGCCCGGACAGGGGGAGCGGAGCCCGCAGCCGAGCGGGACGAGGGGCTGGCAGCGACTTGCGGGGCCCCGGCGGGCTCGGAGGGCGGGAGCAAAGGTGTGGGGCGGAGGCGGGGGAAGGCGGCGGCGGAACGTCACGGGAGCCCGCGCTGCTATAAAAGCGCCGGGTGCGGCGGAGCGGCGCATCCCCGTCGCCCTCAGCCACAGCGGTCGGAGCAGCAAGCGCCAGCATCGCGGCAGGACAGCATCAGATGGGCATGGGGACGGCACTGGCGGCGCGGCTCGGCCTGGGGCTCCTGCTCCTTGCCCTCCTCCTTCCCACGCAGGTGAGCCCCGGAGCGGGTCGGCGCTTGCCCTCCGCCGGCCCCATTGCGGGACACGGGAGAGCGGCCGCGCCGAGACCCTCCCGGCCGCGGGGCCGCCTCGGAGCGGCAGAGGGCGGGTTTCTCCCGAGGNAAACGAGCCCGGGCAGCCCCGGCTGCGGACGGGGCGGGGATGGGCGCGGGCGGGCGGCGGGGCGAGGCCGGGGTTCTGGGACGGCGGTGCCGTGGATTATCCCGATCAAATAAAAAAAGATGAAGTTGGAGTTCGCCGCCTTTTTTTTCCCCCCGTGGGATCCTCGAGGGAAAGCCGCGGAACCGTGGTGTGAGCGGCAGCTGAGCGTTCATTCCCCCGCTGATCAGAGGGGGAACGATCCCTCCAGACTAGAGAGACCTCCGGGAAGGCACGAGTGTTGAAGCGGGACCTAGGTCTGACCCTCCCCCCACCGAAGCTGTGGGGCTTTGGGTCCGGTCCTGGGCTCGGTTCCCGGCAGGATGGGAGGTTTAGGGGCTGGAAGCAAAGGCGGCAGCCTCTGGCTGCTGCGCCGGCCGAGCCTTGCCCTTGGCACAAAGGTAAGGGATGCAGGAGCGATCCGCTCCTCTCTAAGCGGCCAAGCCGAGCGAGGCTCCCAGATTCCGTATAGGCGTGTTGTTCCTAGAGACCACCTCTTCAAGAGGGTGAATAACACAGTATCAGAAAAATAAACAGCAACGGCATTGCGGGATAGTGTTTTAATTCCCTCCTCCTCTCCTCTTTGTTTGCAAGGAAGGGCATTATCCCTTCTCCATTGTGCTCAGTAGAGTCCTGCCCTTGGCAGTGATGAGAGCAGTATCAGACCCTTTGGGTTAGCGGTATTTATCACTTTCACGTTGAGAAAACCTCTGGCGTCCCATCTACTGCGACGTTGTGGAATTTGGATAGAAGCCCATTCTCTTCCATCAAAACAAAAAAAAAAAAAATCGAGAAACTAGCTTTTTGGTTTAAAACCAAGAAAACTTAAAAAACACATAACCAAGAGTGGAATGATGGTGGAGTCTTTGTAGGAAGACTTAAAAAAAATTTCCAGAGCAGGTTGGGACTTGCCTTGTAGGTTATTAACTCAGCAGTTCATTATTGATCACTTTTAGACCAGTTTCAACAGATACTTCAACATAGCGATTTTTATCCTGCAGTCCTAAATTATTTCCAACATGGTGACAGTTGCCAGAAACACTAACTACCAGAAGCTTTACGCCATCCTTACGTTTTTCTATTGTATGCTTTTTTTAGTAGAAAATACTGAAAGAAAGTGCTTATGCAATTTTCTGATAAATTTAACATCAACTTCATAGCTTCAGTATTGAGGGATTGATTGATCCCCCCCCCCCAATCTATTTTTCTCAGCAGCACTAGAAACATGAGAAAATAAGGACACCTTTTGTGGACAGAATAACTTATTAAACTATCTAACCTCTTTTTAAAAAAAAAAAGTTTTTACTTGAATTAAATCTAAGAGCTTACCAGAATGCTTTGGTAGAATACAAGTTTTCTATCATGGAGTTGGAGCCAAGCTTTCTCTATTATGCTCATTTTTGGGGAGGAGATAATGTGATTCTTGCTCTTGTTTTTCATCCTTGTGTATCACATGCTTTTTTCCACTGGAATAAAAATACTTCAGGTTATCTTTGAAAGTTTTTCTGTGCATGTGTAGGAAATAGTCTGATATTGAAGTTGCACAGAATGCAAGTTTTTGTTCTGTACCTATATTGCAGAGTTATGAGGGGAAAAGGGTATTTTTTTATTTTGCCTTCTGTCAGCATTTTAAAAATTTGCTAATATATGGTCTTTTCACTGCACTTTTTTTTTTTTTTTTTGGTATGTTCTAGAATGCTGATAGGTTGTGATTTAATCAGTATGGTTTCATTGTTCTGACTTCTGCAGTTCAGTGCTCCCATAGCAAGATAAAAGAGGCTGAAATATTAAATCCACTCAGATAAAGCTCCACCATTGCTTCTAAGGAAGCCGCAAACCAGCCCCAGAAACAGTATCAATAGATTCTTGACCATTGTTTCCTCATATTTTTGTTTGTGGCTTAGTCTGCAAAGGCAAACTGCAATTCATGCAGTTGTTTGAAAATCGTTCTTATCCTAAGATTTGTCTTTACAGAGCTCTACATTTACACTTGGTGTTGGTTTTTTTTTTCGTGAGATTTTTTAAAACCTATTTATCTTCTAATTTAGGAAAGGATTTACATAAAGTGATAGTTATGTAAAAACATTTAGAAAAATATTAGATTTATTTCTTTAACAAATCCCCCACGTGCAATTCAAAATGTTTTTGTCCTTAATTGCCCAATGAAAGGCATGAGCATTCGTGTATATCATCTAAGTGCTGTGACTGAGTGGGGCCGCACAGTGTTTGTTGCTGCTAATCTGTCTTCTGATTCTTTAAAAAAAGACAATATAACCCTTCTTGTTACTTCCCCTCCTCTCCGCATTCTAGATCTACTGTGGTCCCAATGGAACAAGTCCAACACCTTCAAACAATTCTTCAGCAAGTTCCACTTCTCTGTCAGCTGTCACAAGTTCAGTGAACAATACCACCACTCACGGACATGGAAATTCTCTTCATTCAACCACAAGTCTTTTTTTCATTCTCTCAGTTTCTCTCCTGTATTTTTGCTGTTAAGAGACTCTGGCATGGAAATGGCTACCACTCCCCACCCCGTTTCCTGAACCACCTGAGATGGCTAGATCTCCAACCCAGCATGAGAAGAAAATCAATCCAAACTCCACATCAAACCGGCTTGGTTCCACTCCATACTCAAATTAGTACCAGTCTGACCTAGAGAAGCACTCAGTATTCTGACTTTCAAAGCTGACCAGTGTGAAAAGACCAGCTTCAGCAAGGAGGTAAAATTATGAGCTCTTTCACCAAATGAGTTGGAATCTGAAAAACAAGACGGAAGCAAAAAGAGACAGTACTGACAAACCCAATTTAAAGCTGAGAAGAAATACAGTGTCTTATAATAAAGAGGGATAATAACACTCCACGAAGAAAAAAGGCTAGAGAGTTTATCTTCCATTTAGAATAAGGACTTGAAGAGTTTTTATTTTTTGTTTAAGTTCAAATAAGTCAACAGTCTCATAGAACCCCTAGAAAACACAGAAAGGCTCAAATGATTCTCTTTCTTGCACAGCCTGCATGGTTGTAACTTATGGGTATTGGGATGTACGAGAAAGAAACAACATCAGTGAAAAGGGTTTCTTCTAGATTTCACTTGTATGAAGTTGTTACAAGGCTGAAATAGAATAACAAATTTTTGTAAGAATCCTTTTATTTAACCCCTGATTCCTAACCAAATGGTTAGCCAGGCAGGGCTAGTTTTGCAATAGCTAAAACCCCACCAGTTTTCATAAGAGTGGAATTATTTATGGTGGGAATTTGAATTTGACATTTTATTTAAATTGTTTGTATATTAAACCATATGTGCCAGAGAAAGGAGGTGTGGAAACATTAGAAGAAGTACCAGGAGTTTTTTGTAAATGAAATTCAGAAAAGAACAGATAAACAAAAAAGTCAATGGATATATGTCTCCTCTTTCCCTTATTTCTCCTCCCAAGTTCTACAAGTTGTGTAAGTTTTTTGCTCCTGGAACTTTCCTTAATTATGAAGGATTTATGAAATCTTATGAGTTGAGTAATGTTATAGTGCTGCTTTCTTTTTTTTTTCATTTTCCTTTTTTTTTTTTTTTGGCACAAGGTGAATAACTTACTGTTTTTTGAATAGTTTTAATTGTGATAGTCTACCTTAAACCTGGGCTAATATTTGCCATGGGGAGAAGAAATGGGGAGAGGAGAGCAAACCGCCAAAAAAAATAAATTAAATGAACAGGTGTTTGGAATATGAAGACTGGAGTCTTAATTTAATCACTGAATTTAAAAGTTACCTTTGTAAATACTACTTTTTAAAAATTTTTTCTGAATAAAAATTGCTACACTTGCACAGATTGTTTCTGTATCATCCAACACTTTAGAAAATAGTATCTGGTACTTGATCAAAACAAGCTTTGTTGAGGAGGTTCAACTACCTTGATGATGATACCTTGTCAGAAAAAAAATTAACTATGTTGATATGATCCCATGTGAGTGTACATGATCATACCACTGTCTGTAGATATTTATCTCAGTATCAGATCATGTCAAACATGAGTGGCTCTCTAATTTTTTTTTTAATACACATCAGTCTTTCAGTTACCACCAATTCACAGTATCATCTATTAGTAGCAAGCTAACACAAATTCATGTCAGTGAGTGTACATGGACATTTCCTTATGCTTATCATTTGTATCTAGTAAAATGTTAATGATTGTATTTTGTGTTTGTGTAATAATGCTTTGATTTATTAGCTACTGATTTTCATTGGAAAAACCTGTAAATAAAGCAGTGGACAGGCAATGCATTCTAGGTGCACTTCCAGACACTTCTATAAAAACTTGTACCTTGCCTGCGTTAAGTGAATGAACTGTAAAGCGAGATGGTATATGTGATTAAAAACCTCAAGGTCTAGAAATGCTGAAGTGTAATTAGTTTTATTTCTCTAGAAGGTTTTGTGCCACTGGGAGTCTGAATTTCACTTTGAAACCAAGGAGTGAGATGTGATTAACATCTCTAGTAACTGTAGTAAGTTTTCCATGCTTATTGCAGCCTCTTCCCTTCCAAAGTATGACTATGTTTTCATGTTAGACAAACAGCACTTAGACAGAGTTCTCCTTTATTTCTTTTGGTGGCAATGAACAATTTTCCTTATGATGGCTAAAGCTGTTTCTCAGCTTCTGGATATCAAGCAATGTGAATTAACTGCTTAAGGTTTCTGCCTCCCACAGACTACACTAGCACAATAGGAATATCCCAGTAATACAAGCTGAACCATGCTTGATGAAGGACAGAGGCTGGAAGAGGTAGGAATTTATGTAAAATTTTGCTGGAAAGCAAAAATTAACTGGATGAGCATTCAATAACAAATAGTTGCAGTTCGTGACATTCCAAAGCTGTGTCTTTATTGTTTTTCAGGTATGTTCCTTTCTAACGCCCCTCCAAGGCCCAAGGATATTCTGTGTGATTATCTTCACTCCCTAGATGTGGAGAAACACATTTGAAAGTGCCTAAGCGCTTAGGCATGCTGCATACGGGTCTGTGTTTGTCAGTGGGAAAGGGGCCCCTGGAGAGGCCTCCCAAGGCTCTGGAGGGAATGTGGCGTAGCAGGCCTGTGCTTCTGCTCCTTTACTTTTCCAGTAGGCTGAACAAACCTAAGGAGGAGGATAAGTTTATCAAAGCTCACTGTTTAACTAAACTTTGGAACGTGCAGGGAGTATCAAAGCACATTGCTCCTTTGTTTAGCTTTTCTCCAAGTGCTCCAGGAGAAAGCAGGAAGATCAACCAACCAACCTGGCTGTGTACCTCATTTTAAAAACATAAAACTAAAAATAGCCTCTCTCCAAAGACAGGCAGACAAGAAGAAAAGCTGCAACAATGACCCTTAATTCCATGATACACCAGTACAATAAAAGAAGTAAAGAAATGTGTTTGAAGTTTTTGCGAAGTATTCAAACAAAATGGGATGCTTGGCTTAATTGGTGCCATGCTTTATTTTATTTTATTTAAAAAATGTTTTTTAAAAAATTGAGAAATAGAGCCAGATTGCTCTTTGATAGCATCTAAGCTATTTAAATTCTCTTGAGTTTGAGAGTTTTCACCAGACCAGATGACTGATTTAGAAAAATGATCTGGTAACCTTTGTTCTGTCCCATTCCATCACAGGACAATGGAATCAGTGACGAAGAAATCCACTCAGGGAAAGAGGATGTGATGGATAACAAAGCAGGGAAGGTGGGAGGGGAGGGAGGAGAATGGAGCCTACACACTTCACAACAATTTAATTTTTTTAAATGACACCTACAATAACTAGAGCCAGCTCTTTCCTATGCCTTTCAGGGATCTGTCCAGCTGGAGTGTGTCTGGATAATGAATATTGCAATGACTGAAACAATACTGCTCTGTTTGATGCACAGCACTGTTCTTGTTGTAAACATGCTAGCCACAAATGTCCTGAATAAAGTAGTGTTATTATTTGAATGAAAATACCTTAAATGAGCACTTAAAGTTTGTGTGCAGCTTACTATTCCTTCCTTCTCCATATCATACTCTGAATAGCCCTTAAATTTTTCCAAATTGCAGTTTTCAGCTAGTTTAGAAAACCCCAGGGACTCTGAATGAACAACTGCCATTCAACACAAATCTCTACAAGGTGAGATATTTTGGGCCAGATCCAAGACCACTGCTAGTGGCTTCCTTGTTTCCAGCAAGACGCAGCCCTGTCCCCTGAGCCTTTCTCCACACAAGAGCAGCGTACATGCAAAGCTGTGTTGTGCTGAGGGAGTCCCCTCTGTCCACGTGGGCATGGGACATTGTTAGTGTCTCAATAAATGAACTCAGGGTTATTTTGACAGGCCATTACCAACTCTCAATTGAATCCATCAAATCAGGGTTTGCCTGTACAAAGCAAATACTCTCAAGCTAGCTGGAGACAGCGGTGTGCCCTCTAATGTTATTAGTACAGTACTTAATGTGGAGTAATTTCTCCTGAGAGTTGTTCTCATGCAGCCTGTTGGCCTCTGGAAGGGCTCATGGGAACAAACACTTGCAGGGCTGGGCTCTTTGACACGCATCTTTCCAAGTCAGCATTTCCCTGCACTCGGGTTACACCAGGCTCTGCAGTGAGCTCACAATGACACCTTGTATCTGAAAGTGGGGATGGATGTGAATGTGCTTGTATTAGAGGCAGTTCAGAGCGATTTGCATTTCGTGTGCATTCAGGTTTATAGGGATTTGATTTCTCATACATGACTGAAATGATTTAGGTGGCAGACTTTATCATCCAGCATCTTTATTGTAATGGATACAATTGGGAACGTTTCTTGTTTTTGCATTAAAGATAACTTTGAAACAGGAGCTGTCAGCTCTGCCTCGTAGCTGCACAAAGCTCTTCATTCTAGAGCGCACATTACATTTGATGCACTGTACAGGTCTACTGAGCCCCAACAGATGAAGGGGCTGGTTCTGTTAAATCCATCAGTTTATCTACAGCAGTTTGAAGAACAGCACTAGGCTCTCTGCAATACGTGCTTTGAGATGTGGTCTTTTCATCATTATGCAGTAGTCTCGGGAAAGATACTCGATCCTTACTTTGGTTATCAGCCTTCAGTTTTCCAAGTGAAACCCTCAGCATCCTGCTCATGAATGCATAATTGCTCTGGTTTAGACTTCATCAAAATGTCTAGAATGAATGACCTGGAGCTGAAGAAAAAAACCCTGATAGATTCTATACTGCTCAATCAAAATCCTAAACTAACAAAATCTCATTTGTGAAGGGTCATTCAATTCTCTCTTGAATCCAGTAATACTCCCTGCAATGTATGTGCTACAAATACATGAATAAAACATTTTCAGACTTTTCAGAAGTGAAACGAGACTCTTTCTTTTATGCTTTCAGCTTAGCAGGAGCTATGCTTTAACAACAGATGGGTGTACAATATAAAATTTGAGCACACAGCAGAATTAAATCGTGGTAGCTTGGTTTTGCTGCATAAACTGAATGATTGCATTCCACCAAAATCTCCCTTGAATGACCTAGCATGAAAAGTATCCTTTATGTGGCACAAATTATTAAAGGAAGCAACGCCTCTGTAAAGCAATTGTTCTGTTTCCCGCTTTTCAACCACTGTCACTGAAAGCACAGCGTGGACCTTTTTTCAGATCACTTAGTATGCACAACCTGGACTTAAAGTCTATGTTCATTACACTGAAATATGTAAACTTCACTTGAGAAAAACTGTGTATTTTTTTTACTGAGTTGTAAAAAATGCAGATGGGTTTTGAGGCGTAAGACTGAACCTTGAGTTCAAAGGAATAAATACACCCGAGCACAATAACAAATGCATATTGTGTGATTGCTTGGACTAGTAGGATTCAAAACTGAGTACATACAGTTCATTATAGCAATTAAAGCCATAATAGCAAGAATTAAAAAAAGTAAGAATTAAAATGCGTAGAAACCATGTTGTGAGAACCTTCCTTGTTTTAGGAGTCAGGGAGAATTTCCTCTGAAAGCAGAGTATCTGGTAGCTGTTCGGTTGCTAAGACCATCTGAGGGATGTTAGCAGAATGAAAATGGACTTCATTAAATCAGAAAACCTGATATAGAATATAGATTTGATGGACTCTTTGCTCAAACATGGCAGTTTTAGTGTCTTAGTGCTTAAGAAAAAGAAGTTTTTGAACAATGAGCAAGAAAAGTCCTTTGGCAGAGCTGTGCAAGTAATGCAAAGAAGAGATGGCATCATTATTCTGAGACATTACAATGACATTTGCTATCATGTGTCTACTATCTACATTTTTAAAAATACATTTTTTAAAACTTGCTGGCATTTTGTGTCTTTTTATGTTTTCAACAGTATCTTCAACTTACTTTCTAAAGGCTGTTGTCGCTGCTCTGATTTTGTTGTCTTTCCTGTTTCAGGAAACGAACACAAAATTACATGCAACACAGAAATTTTTTCACACTGGAATTAGTCTCCATTCCAAAATTCTCAGGCTTCTCTAAGGTGTACCCTCTTGCAAAGTGCCATCAGTAAATGAGCCAACCCGAAGCATTACCAGGATGACAGACAGGATATTTTCTTCCCTGCTAGTTTGTGTTTTTACTGAAATTAAAATATCAAAAGAACATTCAGCTGTTTTCAGAACACAAACTCCACAGCAATTTAGCCCTGTTAATCTGGCTCTGACCTGAGGCCTCTGACATAGTTTCACTGTAAGCAAAAGCACATTGCTGGCATGGTGGAGGAAGAGGATGAGAGGTAAAGCATCCACACATACTCCTGTGACCTGATTGAGGTGTCATTTTTGATTCCAAAACGTGTGATTCATTCCAGTAGGGATTTGGTGGATTTTGCTGGGCAACTGATGGGGGTCTGTGACTTTAATTAGTATTTCAATGTGTTTACATTTAGCAGGTCTGTCCTTACTCAGCAGTGCGGGCTGACATTGTTCAACTTCTACTTCATTCCTTTTCCTTTTCTCCAGTCTGATATGAAGCGTTCCTCAGAGCAGAGGCGGTCTGTGCCGAGAGCCTGCAAAACTCCTGGTAGGCATTAGCCATTCATCAGCAGGTTTTACACCACTTTCTGTAGCAGCAGTAATTAAAGCCCAGGTCTTCAAAGGTAATTTGGTACCTGGCTTGAATTCCTGTTAAGATCAGTCTCCTTGCGGGTTGTAGTCTGGCTGCCTTCCGTCTAAAATCAGCATATAATACTGAAAGCTTTTATGGACCTCTTGGGATCTCTGATTATTTTTCTCTTCTGTGTTGCTTGCCTGCTTGCTTTGCTTCCTATACTCTAGAACCTCTGATTGCTGTTCTACAAGGAGTGTTTGTAAACACCAAGGTGGTGTCTTTCATCTCCGCTGCAGCTGGATGGGAGGGTTTAATGAGAGCAAAACTGCCTGGTCTCTGCTGCCTTCCTGCACTCCTGTCCCAGGCTTTCATTCATGGGGATCAGATCATTCCAGAGCAGCCACACTCCTTTTGTGTTTCAACCCAGGGACAGCTGAGGGTCTCAGTCAAGCCCCAGTTTTGGGCTTGAGCCCATCATTGCACTGAAGACCAGAATGATGGGTTTATATCAGTTTCTGAGAAGAACAAAGGAGGGGCTGAGTGAAAGGCTGATGAACTGACAATGTGCATTGTTTTCCAGCTGGGCCCTTTCAATTTGATTTCCAGTGGCACTGAAATACTGTATTTACTCTTATTTATCAGCTAAGTATAGCTAATTATAGTTTTTATATATATATATCTATCTCCATATAAATATATATATAATTAGTATAGTGAATGATAGGTAATAATTTATAGCTAAATGCCTTTTAAGACAGTTTAAGCCCTGAAGAGCTTGCAGTCTTACTTCAAAAACAGACACAACAGATGGGTTTACAAGAAAAAAAGTGTTTCCTCATAAACCCAACAGACCCCAAACTTTGAGATGTGAGGGCAATGGGTGGCCCCTCACCTCCCACCTGGAACAGGCAAGGCTCCCCTGCCAGGCACACTGCCCTGGGGAAGAAGGAGCTGCTGGCTCTGGATGAGGAGCAGGACCAACAGCAGCAGCTGTCACCCAAGGGTGGAAGCTGAGGCAGAGGGCAGGGAACATCCTACTTGTGCTCCTGCGGGGAACTGGGAGCCTGTGGTCGTGGCACTCACTCCTGAACTCACTGGCTTCCCCAGCAGAGCCAGCAGGTCCTGAACAGGCTGAGGGAAATGATTGCTACCCTTCATTCATCTCCCTGTGACCATATTTGCAGTAAAATGGGTAGTTTGGAGACCCCAGGGCAAGAGTAAAATGGAAGAGGCCAGAGGAAAACCACAGTGATGGTCCAGTGGTTCTGGAACAAGTAGAAGAGGAGGAGAGGCTTGGGGAGCTGGGTTTGTTTCATCTGTGAAAAGGAAGAAAAAATGGGGTTTAATTGCTGTCCTGCATGACCCATCTTGACAGGGTGGGACATCAGGGAGGCTGGGGGAGAGTGCAGGTGATGGGTTAGCAGGCAGTGGATTTTCTGGGGAAAAGGACACTGCAAGAAATAAAGAAATATCTGAAAAATGCTTAAGGCAAACTTTTCAAAAGAAATCTTGCAAGCTCCAAATAAGAAGTCCTGTGTCCAGTTTTGGACACTGCAATTAGCAGATATGAACTGGTAAAATTCAGAGGAGAGCAATGAAAATCACTACAGCTGTAGATGGAAAAAAAGTAGAAAGAGTGCAGCATATTTAGCTATGAAAAGAGAAGTAGGAAACATACCGAAAACTGTAGGTAAAAGTTGCTGAGATACAGGGACAGAGCCTGTCCTTCCTGTGTGCTGAGAAGATAACAAGTCAGGTTCACAAGCATTGACCCAGGTTGCTGGGGAAGCTTGTGGTTGTTTCTGAAAGCAGGTTAGATAAGCATCGTTTTGAAATAATTCAGATCTACCTGATCATACCTTTGGGCAAGGGGAAGGCTGGAGGGCTTCTCACAGCCCTCCTTTCTCCTCTAGTTCCAGGATAATAGTGTTGATGCAATCCCAGAGCATGAAGAGTAGACATTCAGGATCCCTCCTTTCCTCTCAACAGAAATTTTCTTCTGTGCAAAATACCCCTTTAAACCAAATAAACAGAATTAATAATGCTGAGCTACTCTAATTTCCCACTTTTGTGAGTACTGCCTCCTTCAATCAGTTGCTTCAGTATCGAAAATTCAGATTGTCAGCTGGATAACACAAACAAGTTTATATGTGGCACCTGAGTGAGACTTTGCCTTTCTGTGTGCCCAGTATATAGTTCTTTGTTTCCTTTGTGTTACAGTATGATAAATAGCCACAGATTTCTGCAGGCTTGGGGGTATCTCCATCTCGAAAGCTTATGTCAGAAGGGCTCATGTCACTGTAGCAGAGGCTAATGGATGTGGTCTCCATCTCAAATCTGCAAAGAAATTGGGTAGTGGGAGAAAAAAGGGCAGAGCAGCCAAGGATTTGGGGTATATGGAGAAGCAATGTGACCTGGTTATGTAGGACTGGCAAAGTTGCTCTAAGGATAAGGGTAAATAAGGAAAGACAGACAGCTTGTGTAGATGAAAGATAGTTTTAATGATGTTGCATGGCGGGGATAAGGAATTGCTATGAAATCACTATTTCGTTGCTTTTGAAGTTAACTTTATTGCCCCTTGGTGAACAACCCCATGAACACTGAAGCCAAGGGAATCAGTGTCTAACAGGCACTTTCTGTGTGAGCTGAGTCTTTTAGAAAAGCTCACTGTCTCTCACATGGGACAAGTGTATGTTGTTCCCGATTTCTTAATTAAGTCTTTTAGAGGATGCTTTTCTTTTCCTTAACCCTCTGTTTTCATGGGACAAGGAGGAATTTAATTCCGTTTATGGCTTTCATTGCCCTGCTAATATCTGTTGACAAGGGCTAGCGGGTTCCAATACTTGAATTAAGGAAACGTGAAGATGTACATGCACCACATGGTCATGTAGGCTTAAAGTCAGTTAGCCAGGCTAGAAATCATGTGAGCTTTAAATAATAAAAAAGCTCTTATCCCTTTGATGGCATGAGGGAGACGGTAAAGAAGTTCAAAGAAGTTATTTCTCAGTGCTTTATTCCTTGAAATATGCTTCTGTGTGCAGCAACACTTAAATCAAATGGTGATAAGGCATTTGTCAAATAGCTCAAATTTACTGTGCTTGAAATTGGAAGATGAGTCACTGAAATTTTAGTAAGTGCACAGGAAACCTGGAGCTCATAATATACTATGAAAGGTTTGTTTGTTTTGTCTAATTTACATCTTTCAACCTTTTCATTTTCTGTAGAAGGAGGTAGAATACGAATTGCTTTTTTTTAAGGCAGCAAAGATTCTCTAAAGGTTACTATAGTCTCTGTAGTCCATTCAGCACATTCAGAATGCAAATTAGTTCCACATCAGAGTCTTTTTGTAAGGCTTTTCATTAGAGGGGGACATGTAAAGCACTCAAATTTCTTTTTTAATTTCAGATAAAGGTGGATCAAAAAGTGGATAGATCTCTTTATTTGTATTTTTAAGAGTCTTTTTAATACTTTTTCCTATCAAACATGAAAAGGAAAATACTTGCATTTCTAGGCATTTGGGGACCCCTTTGAAGCACTGAGCAAAGGAATGCTTAATACTTTGAAACTATCTATTATTGAAACTATCAATTACTTGAACATTTTTTCAAAGGCAAAACAGGATCCTCACCAGACCAGCTTTGTGTCTCGTTTTTCTTGTTCTGAGAGATTGTCTATCTGTATTGTAATGAGAAGATGGTCAGACTAGCTTAATGTTTAGCACTTTTTACTTTTCATCTTCAAAATGATTTGTGAACATCAAGCAAGCATATCCACTTGCATTTCTCAAGAGAACACTTCTGTTGAATAAAAACAACAGATCATGACTTTTTGTAAAATCTTGTGGCAATCATTATATACTAGTGTTAATTTTAAAATGTCCCAAAAGTTAAATAGGGCAAAACCAGACTTTTTTTTTTTTTTTTTTTTTTTTTTTTTTTTTTGGCAAACTAAAATAATACTATTACTGACATCTGGTTTTGTAATTTTAACTCAGGTTTTTGGTTGAAGTCAAAGATTGCAGCACTGAATTCTGTTTGAAGCAATTGTTTTATTATTTGCAATGTGTAGGGGTTGATTAAAGCTTTTGTGACTCCTCCCATTCATCTTTTTCTTGCTTACATTTTACTACCACTTTTAGAATGCACCAACAGAGATGAAAAGTTTACCTACAATATATGCTGGGTCCTGACAAGAAAGGCAGGGAAGATACCATAAAAACCCAATAATGTAGAGGTTTTTTGTGAGAAAACCCTGTTGGGGAGTGGTTCTTACTCTCTAAAAAGCTCTGATTTAGCAGGCAATATGTAAAGACTGTGGCGCTGGAAAAAGTGACGGAGAGAAGAAATGGACCAGTTAATTGTTCAGTTCTGAAAACAGGTATTGCTGGATGCTCATTTAATAAGTCTTAGCTCATGATGTGTACAGTGGTTAAAAAAATGAAAACCTCTACATCTCAAGGAAAGAAATAATTTGGAAAAGTCAAGGAAACTGCACCTCGAAGATTTCTAAGGAGGAGTGACACCACTGCACATGTTTATATTGCTGAACATTCAACGTATTTATGTAAGCAAAAATGTGATCATGTAAGGAGGAATATAAATGGGATATAAAGTTCTCTGATTATATGTTATTTGGTTTAGGTGACCTTTCTTATTTTCTTTTTATTTTCCTTTGAAAACAACCTCCTTTTGTTTTTTCATCCATTTTCCTGGCTACTGTATTGTTTTAAATGTTAATGATTCTTTTTCCCCTGGTGATATTCATTGCCATAATCTGTGGCTGGTCTTGACTCTATTCAAGTTAGCCAAAACCTTCCTCCCTCCCAGTCTTAAATTGTGCATATACTTCTATGGCGTAGAAATTGATACCGTATTTTAAAGATTTGTTCTCCGTCATTTTTTTCCCATTCCCTGGATTTTTTTTCTCCTCCAGGAGAAAACCTTACTTCTTTAATAATCAGGTAGAATTCATTCCTTTTAAAGATTTCTGTAAAAACTGTTATCTTTCTCTGTTTTAACATCATAAATGGATAATGCAGATGTTGAAATATTCTAAAGATCTTGAATCATTACAAAAGCTCTGTAATTACATTTATTATTAATGACTTTCATTAGTAAATTCTTTGAGTTTACATTGCTCCTTTCATCCAAAAGACTTATGGTACTATATAGAAAAGTATTCATTACAGCTTAAGACATCCCTGGAAGACAAATGAGTCTTCAGACTTGTCTAAATGTGCAAGAGGAGCTGCAAGTGAAGGGGGCTTACAAGATAGGAGCTGTGGGCCGGGTCAGAAGTCAGAATAATTCTCATGTGACCTGACTTCTTTTCCCTCCTGTATGTTCCAAACATCAGAATTTTTTTTTTTTTTTTTGGGTGCAGTTTTGAAAGAGCTGTATCTGCATCTCTCTCTGTCACAAGCATTGCCCAGGGGAGAATGAGACAACTGGAGAAAAAGAAAAGTGGGGATTTCTCTGGCCAGGCCCTGAAGAGCTGCTCCGGGGGTCACAGAGGGTTGTGCTCAGTGTGGGGCAGGGCTGTGCGCCTTCTCTTGCTCTGCCCCTGGAGGACACCACTGCCAGAAGCTGGAGAGAGCTCTACTTAAACAAGCACCTGAATTTCCTTCTGAGTTTAAGCCCATGATATAACTCTGCTTTGGCAGCACTCTCTGACACCCTTGAATAGAGAAACACACACCGTGGTGTTACATCAAACACTTCTAAGCTGTGCCTAGAAAAGAGAGAGAGAAATTAATTCACCAGAATTAATTGTGTCAGCTGTCGTGAATGTCCAATTTTGTCTTTTAATAACAGAGAGCAAAGATGTTCACAAGATGTTGTTTGGTGCTTTTTACCCACCTTGACACTGGAACACTGAATAGCTTCCTATTAATCACTATTTTGCTGGAGCTAGAGCAAAAATCAACATCTACTCTTCTGGGGAAGTCAAATGCCTGAGATATTTGTCATGTATGGCTTCTGCTAATGGTATGATATTTTATCTTACAAATAACCAGAAGTTTGCATTGATCCATGGGAGTATGAGGGAAGGCCAAGTTACCTATTAGATATTGCACCTCCCTAATGGACAGATTAAGCTTCTGCCCATAGTATTTCCTTGCAGTGCAGTGACTCTTTCTGGCCTTTTTCACAGGAGAGAGTGGTCGTGAGTGATATCCTGGATGCCACCAAGAAGTCAGGCACTGACATCCAAATCAAGGATATCAAATACTTCATTTGGTGTACAGTTGCTTTTTGTACCTTATAAACTGGAACCTTGTTACTTTTTTTTTTTAAAATTCATCATGTTAGAGCAGCTTGTCTCTGATGCTGGAGTTTAAGCATAGGAGATATCACAATATTTCAGTTGCTTTCCTCCCAGGAATCCCACTTTGCATCTGTCAGAGGAGCAGAAATTTCATGGTTGCTGATGGGAGTCCCTCCCCTTCAGGTGGGGTATGATTATTCACCTGCTCTTTCCTATGGAATGCAAGGTCCTTTGATCAGGTGAGATAACAGCAGCCTTTCTCAGGGGATTGGAAGTGGTGTTCTACAGGAACTGGACAATATTTAGCTGAACCTAGCAATTTCTTTCACCTTCCAGGCTTGCCAGTTCTGCAGCCCATTCTGTTACTAGTCAAGGTGGCACTAGGAGCACTACACATGGATTATAACCCTGCTACTTCTTGCTTAAGCAACAAGCAAGATGCACCTGCTGCAAAGAGCTTACACTTGAAGAAGCTACCATTTGCTGTTGCTACTTTGGGGCAGATACCTGCCTTTTTGCACCTCATTGTTCATTTCCACTCTTCAGTTTTAATCTCAGTCCCTCATATCTGACAGATTATTCTGTCAGAATTATCAAATGCGTATTCTTAGTTTTTTCCCCCTTTAGGATGACCATATTTATCAAAAAGGTGATATTGTGAATAGGTATTATCCCTTTGCTTCGAAAACCGTGACATGTCCAAGTACCCTTCTCATCTTTGGACAGCATGAAAAACACCAGAAACTTTCAGCATCCTCTCAGATGCTGCCTTCTTGTATTTCACTGCTGGAAGTGAGCCCTTCAACCAGTGACATCCATCTATTTCTTTGTTTTAATGAAAACTGTTTGAGGATGCTAAAAATGATGAAGCCTTTATCTGACAGCTCTTCTCAGACATTTGCTGAGCGTCATTCACTGTAATCCCCTTTGGTTGTGTGCAGATACATAAATATGCTGTCTGAGCTGAAGGGGGATACAGAAATTATTCTTCTGCCATGGCACGGCTGCAGGTGTGGGGCTGGAACACTTGCAAGTGTGAGAGCCACTACAGCTTGGTCTGAGTCTAGCAGGCTCAGAGCCCTCTCTGGCTCAGTGCAGTGCTGCCTGAGCTGCATGACTGACTCCTTTCGGTTGGCAATGATTTTCCTGTGTAATCACCCTTCTAGGCTGAAATAATCCAGCTTGTCCTTCATTCCCATTAGAGGGTCATTTGGATACAAGCAAAGCAGAAAGATATTGATGAGTAAGTTCAGGAGACTGGGAATGAAACTTTATTTGTATACTGACAGTAATTTCATATGACCGTATGAACTGGCTGCAATGTAATGAGGAATTGGGAGAGTAATACAAGAGTCCGCCTGGCAGAAGAATAACATGTGATCTGCTTAAAATAAAAAAAATTGTGGTATCAACCTGTATTCTGTCCTGATTTCAAATGCAAATTACACTCAGGAAAAGTGAAAGGCCAAAAGGCAGATAGAAAGTGGAAATTCTTTGTTCCTGAGAATGCGCATCATGCAAAGGCAACGTTTTCTGGATCTTATTCACACTTTTGACTTTATTGTTCCGAATAGTCTCTAGTTCTTGTGATTGATAAAACAGACACCTAAAGTGGTAGGAATCATCATGCAACAGAAGGACTGTGGGATATTCTTAGTCTGAAAAGTTTTCATCCAGTAAGAAACTAAATTGTGTGAAGTAGATTGATGGTAAGAAAAACTGAGTCCTGGCAGTAAATGTCAGGGAAGATATATTAATGTACAGTAATGGAGTAGGAAATAGCCTTTTTTTTTTTCTTCTGTGGCAACTTCAGTAATTACTTGTACAAAATGTCTACTAAGTGTCTTTTAAAAAGACATGAACCAAGCTGTGTTATTCCTTATATAAAAGTTTGAAGGAAACTAAAGACTAATTTGACACAGAGAAAAAAACTGATACAAGAGGTTCCCCGATACTTTGTAATCATGAAGCTTACTTTAATACAGTGATTTCTTGGCTTTTTTGGGGGAATTAGTCAAAATGTTCAGTGATTTATTACATATTTTTAGTGTTTTTTCTTTCTTTTTTTTTTTTAAAGAAGAATGAGAAAAACCTGCAGCATGTTTCCAGTCATTCTTTTTTGAATGACTAACACGGTTGACATGAACGTCCTTACTTGAGCCTCTCTCCTGTGAAGTGTTAGAGCAGAAATGGATGAAGAACAGTCATTCCATCTCACAGAAAGTTCTTGAGGTTTCTGAAGCCTTTTTGTGTCTTTTGTGGGAACAAAATACAAAGCAGCCCCTTTAAATGTGTCTGTGAAAGAGAGTTGCGTTGACATGCCTAGTTTGAGATCAAAGCCCTCAGGTATCCAGTTGGAAGGTTTCCTTTTGGTCACAAGCAAAACTCTCTTGAAATGTTTGTGTTCTTCTGAGTTGTTTCATCTTTGATGTAGTAGGACATTTGGCTAAACACCACTTTGAAAATGTTCAGAGTAGGTCTGTTTTTTTGCTGCCATTGTGCTAGGATGAGAGGAACTTAAGTGGGGAAAGCTGATAGATGAGGAATTATGAAAGACCTGGAAAAGGAACATGAATACATAATAAGGTGTTAGCTCTGTGCAGGATCCAGCCTGCTTAAATTGAGACTTAGGAGCCCAAAGCCTAAGGCTTAGTCTGTCTGCTTCTTGCAGCCTATACTGTGCCTGAAATTTTCCTGGGGTGCTTCCTGCAGTGATCTATTCAGGCCTAAAAGCACCTGTTGGAAAAGAGACAGGCAAGTCCTGCTCCCCAAAGCTGCCATGGTTCAAGCAGGCAGGCGCCTGAATGGCATGGCTGCTCTAGGGTGGCCCGAAGCCCTGGATGTGACAGGGGCTGTGGCTCCCTCTGGCTGAGGGGTCAGGGTGGTGGAGGGACCGGACACCCTGCTCCTGAGGAAGAGTCAGACTCAGCTGTGGTGCCCAAGTCCTCAAGCTGTATGTCTGTGCACAGCAACCCACAGAGGGTGGGGAGAAGCCTTTCCCCCAAATTCTCCAGGGCCCAGGGATCAGAGAGATGTCTTCAGTGTAGAAAGACTAAATTCAGTCTTCCTTGGGCTAAGCAGGGTTTAGAAATCACATCTTTTGTTTTATCAAATATTATCATCAGAAGAGGATGGAGACATCTTGCACTTCCCATGAGTTCTTTCCACTTACAGTAGAAAGGAGCAGCTTCATGCACAGAAAACCTCCCTGCACATCTCCAGAGAATGTGCTGGAAATTTATGCAGTTAGGGCAGGTGGACTGGCCAGTGTCCTGCCGAGGGATCTAAAGCACCCAGGGTTTTTGCACGGTGGTGTGTAAAAGGAGCACTGTTGTCCTGAGTTTTGCAGCTTCTCAGTGTTTCTCTTTACTGTAATACTTTCTCACACATTCTTCTGTAAACATGGCCATGGTTTCTTAACAACTATCTATGTTTTGCTAACTGTCTGTGTTGTTTATTATTTCACTATCCTGGGTAGAGAAATATGATAGACAGATGCTTTGACCAATGGAATTAAGAGGTGGTGATTTCTACCTCCAATCCACGGTGATTTGTAAAAACGTATAAATAAAGGCAGAGGGTTCTGCCCTCTCTCTCTTTTTGCCCTCTCCGTTTGCTGTCTCTGTGTGGTCTTTTATTTGGCTCTCCTTTTGGCTCCTGCGGCCTAGCCGGTCTGACCCGTGCTACAGAGCACCAAAGTCAGGTCTTCATTATAGCTATTTATTACAAATCTGTTTCTATATCCTTCAGCCTCCTGCATCAGTGGTGGTGAGATCAGGCTTTTTGTATGCTGCTGCCTTGCAAACATACTGATGTGTCTTCATAATTGTAGCTGATGTGATATGCAGTGCAAGTGATGCTTCATCCTGCTGGGAGTGCTGGGTGTGGAAAGCAGTGACTGCTTTAAAAGGTATCAGTACGTGTGTAAAGGTTGAAAGATTGCATTATTTTTGTGTTATATGAATAAATGGACTTGAGAGAGTACAGTCTTGTGGAAATGGAGGTATAAATCAGATAAATCATAGAATGATTAATTAATTGATTTGGAAGGGACCTTAAAGATCATCTTCTACTAGGCCAGGTTATTCACAGCCCCATCCAGCCTGATCTTGAATATCTCCTGGGACAGGGAGTCCACAACCTCTCTGAGCAAGCTGTTCCAGTGCTTCCCCACCCTCACACTCAAGAATTCCTTCCTAATACCTATACCTAACTGCTCTCGTTCAGTTTCAGGCAATTTCCCCTTGTCCTGTCATACACGTCCTTGTGAAAAGTCCCTCTTCAACCTTCTTGCAAGCCCCCTTTAGGTACTAGAACACTGCTGTCTCTTCTCCAGGCTGAGCAACCCCAGCTCTCTCAGTCTGTCTTCACAGGAATTAAATGCTGCACAGGAGAATAGTCATGTTCTGGTCTACTGCAATTACAGTACCTGTTCAGTATTAGGGAGAAGAAAAAAAAAAGTGTCAAAGCTGGTAAGGTTTGCAAATTCATGGCTTTGTTCCAGGTATAATAATCTATATCAGAAAGCATCTCTCTGTAAATCACATTTTCAGGCACTGAGGATAACAGAAAATCAGGAACCCAGAAATAAGCTTATTGAAGATTTTGCACCACACACACACAAATGGAGTATCTAGATGTAAATGTCACTGTCTATGGTGCATCCTTCCCCACAGAGAATAAAAATATTTAGTTTTCATCACATGAACAGCCAGATATAAAAGCTCCATTACTCTTGAAGTTTCATGTATAGTAAACTAGGAAATTAAAAAACTTGCTCCTCAAAAGAATTATACATACAGATAGAATTTGTGGATCCTGTACATTCTCACAGGATCTTTCGGTTTTGTCCGGGAGTTTGTCTTAGAAAGATGGCTTGGTGCCAAAGCTAGTGGCAGGTATTTATGGTACTCAGTTAACTTGGTTTCAGCTTTACCTTATACTACATCTTTGGCTGAGTGGTTGTTTCTGTACCCCGTCCCTCATCTGTAGAAGCGGTGTCATGTATCTTTTCCCTCCCACAGTGTAAGTTTCTCTGCTCTGGTGGTGTCTTTTATGATGAGTACAGAGGATGCAATCTTGTTTAGTGCTTCTGAGCTTCCACAGTATGCATTTATGAATGGTAATGTCTCCAAATTGAGGAAGTGATTGGGTGTAGCAGACCACTTTGTAGTTTGTTTGTTGTGCAATTATCAGCATTCATTACAAACAGGTATGTCTAATTTTTCCAGCTCTCAGCAAGCTGACTACAATGATGGTATTATGGGTTGGGTTAAACTGACTTGAACTGGTGAGTGAAATGGCTGCCCTTCTGTTATGAACAAACGCAACAAACACAGAGCTAGGCAGATTTAAAAAAATAAAAGCATGAAAAAAGGACTTGTTCAGTAAGTGAGCTCTGGATTTGAGCTGCTCACAGAGGAGTTGAAAGCATGGAGCTTTGGTGGGATTTCCCAGGGTATTGTTTAACCATGTCCACACAGCGTTCTTCAGTGAGCAAACAGCAGGTGAGAGAGAGACACAGAACAGTAAAATTGGAAATATGGTCTAAGAAAATATATGCAAGAGAGAAAACATTTAAGCAGTGGCAATAGAAACCAAGAGCAAGGAGCAAAGAATCCCCAGAGCTACAGGGTTCCAGCCAGCCCACAGGAGTACAAAGGATTGTATCAAAAAGCCTGTCCTTGGCTGAAGTGCTCCAGCAGTCATATTTCATCAGAAAAAAAATGTTCTTGCTCCAGCACACTGCTGTGTATCCTCTCTGTGGTACAGATGGGAGACTGAAGCCACACTGATGGTCTGCCTGACAAACTCCTTGTAGATTTATAATCAGCCAGAAACAAAACCTAGACAGGAAACATTTTGTACAAAACGAGATCCCTCCATACCTAGACACATCTAGGGACAATAAGGCTTGGAAGGGAGAAATATCATTATTCATGAGAATACCTGACCATTGCTGCTTCTTCTCCTGTGTTTTCCCTGCTTTAGCACAGGTGCTACAGCTTGACAAAGACACGTGATGTGCTCGCAAGCACAAAATCATGTTCTCAGGTGTGCAGGCAAATCACTTGGATCCAGAGCAGCCCATACCCTCTGGACAGCCGCCAGTATAGAGCCAAACCACAGTGACTGGTGGGATGTGATGGGAGGCCCTGGGGAAGCAGGGAGGGAAACGAGCCGTGCGTATCTCTGATGCCGGTGTGTGTGGAGCCAGGAGGGACCGGCTGCATTGCCCGGGGGACTGAGGGCTCGAAAACAAGCCCTGCTGCTCGGTACAGACACAATGGCTCCTTTGTTCGCCGTGGTGGGAAGGAGTAGCTCGGTGCAGAGGATGCCGTACGGAGGGATGCCAGGTGGCAGGCAGGGCCACCGTGACGCCCTGCCCGACACAGGGCTGCAGCCAGCGCTGAGTTTAGAAGAGAGAGAGAAAAAGCCCAGCTCTTTAGAAGTAAATTCTCCAAGATACTGTGCAAAAAGAGGCACTGACACTGTTTGGAAAACTAAGGCAATGTTTCACTCCATCTCAATAGCAGGAGAAAGCAGAAAGTGTTTATTCTTCATTCATACGCTGAGGGTCGTTTGGCTGGGGGGAGGCAAACCAGGCTCTGTGCAAGTTTATATAGGTCACTGTGCCAAGAGAAATTACAAGGTGTTGCAGAAGGGCAGTTTGGAGAGGTGCATGGTCCTGACCTTAATAAAGGCAGATGTTACTTGTGTGCCACGACAGGTAATTCCTACATGCCCTTAATTTTGCTGCTCATAGTACAATAAATCTCAGGCGGCTAAAGCATTGTCTCGGAATGCACAGCAAGGCAATTTTTGTTGCACAGTTATTCAGTTGAAATGGGTTAAAGCACTTCATGTATAGTAGACACCAGTCTTGACATTTGCTTCCACCAAAGAAATAACCTCTTGTTCACACACTGCCTAAGTCTGATACAGGAAAACAATCACAAGTACGGATTGTTCGTGCAGGTCAAAGTCTGAACTGCAGGAAATAACATTGGATTTTGAAATTGCCACTGGTGATGCAGAGTGGCCATCCAAAAGCACAAATGAGAATGGATTTCAAAGTTTTCTTGGCTGCAAACTGAATAAATAAATAAATAGTGGACAGTTCAAGGAAGTATTTGGTGCTGGACTTACATTGGCCCCACTAAAGTTTTGCTTGATTGCTGCAGTCAGTTCAAAAATTGTATCCTAAGCACAAGGTAGATTGACAGAGAGAAGAAAGCCCTAGTTCAACCCATATAAACGTTACCAAGGTTGTATCAAGGGCACTGAGACAGTTGTTTGACTGTTAGAAAATATGTAGAGTGGTATTTCCCCTGTGAGTTTTATCCCGCCCTTTATTTGTGTTTCTACATGCCATTAGTGCCATGGCGGTATCAGAGTGTTACAAATTCCTCCCCCTTTAACCACAGCCAGAGGTTTTAAGGCTGGCTCTCTGGGGCCAGTTTCTGATCTCTAGTGTGATGAAGGAAATGTGAGAAGGATTTACTGCACCACCCAGGGTTTGCTCCTGCACAAGCAAAAGGCGGAGTGGGAGGCAGATGGGCAGAGACTGTCAAAGAAAGAGTTAAGGGGGAGCAATAGTTAAAAAAAACCCCAACAACACAAAAAGTAAGAATAAAACATACAGCAATACTTCTTTTTATGCATAGTGTTTTGTTTAAGTCCCTTGATGATGTTTTGTGGGTGTTTCCTCCTGTTCTTATTTTTTAATCTATTATCATAAGAGCAGGTCATGTAAGGTTCTCAGGTCTCTCTGATACAGGCGCCACTCAAAAAAGTTAACTGAATATTCTGCCATGTGCTTCTGTATATTTTGCTTCTCTGCACACACTTTGCTCTGAATAGTGGTTAAAATTCCAGTGGGCTGCCCTCCCATTAAAATACCTTTAATGTTTTATTGGGATACCTCCTACTTGAAATGGTTTAACACATAAAGGTGCTTTGCTCATTTGAGAAAAAAATAAGTTATATTGCTGATGCAGAGGCAAGATTGTTTGGGTGGCTCTCCTGTAGATTGTTCTTTATGCAAATGGTGCCTTGGGAACAGAAAGATTAACATGTTTCGGGGCAGGATGGAGATGCAAATTTTGCATCTACTTGCCTGGGAGTGTTCTGTTGCAAGAAGGGAAACAAGCTTCCTGCACATTGCTGACTTCTCTCTTTCTGTCTGAAAGTTCAGTGAGTGTCCTGGAAAATAATTACTCATTTAAAGTAAAGAAGGAAAGTCTGGTGTGCCTATTCCTGAGCACTCTGCTTTCTTTAGGAAGAAAAGGTTTGAACTACTGTCTTGCTGAGGATGTAGAAGGGAAGAAAAGTAAAACTGGAAAAGGTCATGTAAACTAAAAAACAACAAAGAGAGAGGATGAAATCTGAATGTAAAAAAAAATGTAAACCCATGCAGGTTAGTTCTCTTGAATGATTAGAACAGGTTTTTCTGTGACTATTAAAACACATGGGTAGCTGCTGGTTGAAAAGGGCATTTTCCAAGCCAGTCCAGCAAAAAAGAAAACTGCACTTTGGTAAAGGGAGAAGAGACCAGAACATCCAAGCTGAGAGCAGAGAGAAGCAGAATTCAGCTTCAGATTTTGATTAAACCTTTTTCTGAGAATCAGCCTTGTCTGGGTTTTCTCAGCCCTTATTTTAACATGCTTGGTGACTGTCTGAAAAATCTGTCTCTAAGTGTTTCTGTTGGGTTTTTTGTCTTGTTTTGGTTTGATTGTCTGTTATGGTTTGATTTCTTTTATTATTATTATTTATCAAAACCTATCAATAATGCAAAAAATGCTTTGTGCATTCAAACGGCTGTGTAGATGTAACTGCGCTGCCAGCGTGCAACTGCTGACACAATCGTGGTGGGACATTTGGCTGCTTGCCCTGCGGGGCTCCTCTAGACTCTTTCCAGGACTCCAGACACAAAGCAGGGATTTTTTTGTAGGGTAGTGTGACACGTTTGTCCTCCCCCTGTGTCCTTCTCAAAAGTGGAACATGCTGCATGAATTGTAGAACATCCCAGGGGGAATCAAAGACCCTGGAATCCACCTGAAATCTCTGAAAGAACTGGAAGATTTTTGCGGGTGAAATAGAGTAATGTCCAGCTCTGCTCCCTGCAGGACTCTCAGCAAAGGCCTGATTCAGTACCAGAATTCACTCTTCAATAGTATCTGTTTGTGCTCCATGGAGACGCCTGCAAGGGGTTGACTGAGCAGACTCCTGTTTTCCATGCCAGCATTTCAGTATGACAAAAGAGGGAATGGCACCTGGGGGGGTCTGAGGAGAATCCCAGCACATGGGTGTGTGTAGAAAACCTTGTTGTAGCTACCAGTAACCATGGCACAGATTTTCTGTTTGCCACTCTTACACAGCATTTTCTTTGTCACTGAATTGGTTTCCAAACAACTTGCTGTTATCCTGGTTGTCAGTGTACCCATGGAGCGCAGCAGAAGATTAAGGGAGGCTTAAAGAAAGACTGAGACACTACAGGTATTGCAAAGAGCTAATGGGACTTTCTTCATTGGAAAGAAAATCTTTTTACAGCCCCATTGAAATGGCTAAGTCCTTTTACTCAGCCTCTCTGCAAGGAGCAAGATGTTGACAGCATCCCTTCAGAATGTATTGTCCCAAATAGTGCCTGTAAACCAGGCCTCTGCCACTGCTATTTGACACGTCTGTGTAATAAGTATCTTTCCAGTTATATAATTGAAATATTATTGCTGCTTCACTTATGAATTTAGTTAACAGCCTGCTGCAAAACTGAAGTAAACTTTCAAGTCCAGTGCTATGGTACAGACCTGCAATGCCTGCCTAATTTAATCAAAATGTCTGGAAAAATGTCAGCATCTGAAGAACAAAATGGCATTTGCTATCATGCAAAAACTCTTACTGGAATCTCCTTAACTACTCCTGAAAGAGATATTCAGCTCTTCCATTTGCGCTCCCTCTCATCTGTCCAGAGGAGGACAGTCCATTTCCTCCACTGATTGAATTAAGGACTGAAAATTCAATTTGAGAAGGAGAGTAGAACTGAAGATTTATTTTGATATGCAAAAGTCTTGGAGGTTTACTTGCTGGTTTTGGTTTGAGGATTCTTTTGTATGGATGAGGAAGGTCTTCTGAGGTGTGGTGGCTACTTGGAGCAAGATTTGTCAGAATATGTGCTGTTCATCATCCAGGCTGGAGAACTGATAAGGCAGACAGGGAATAATGAAGGCTTGAGTGCTGCAAAAGCAGGTGAAAGTAATTGGGCCTAGAATGAACAGGCCATCATTACTAAACATAAATAGGTTTCCACATTTTCTCCAAAGCACTATCCAGAAAAGTAAATGGAAACATAAGAGGGAAAGGAATAATCAGTGCCCATTTTCTACTTGAATTAAATTTTCATTTGCAGAAAAGTAGGAGACAAAAATTATGAAAGTATGGCATAGTATATTAGTTGCATCAGAAATAATGAGTGATTAGATCTGAGGTGTTGAGGAAAGTTACAGGAAAATTTGTTGGCAAAGCTTCAAGGGAAGTGTCTTTAAACCATATTTTTGAGGCCTTGCTGAACAGTATTACATGGGGTATTCCATACAAGCTAATTTGCTCAATAGGGAAGTCTCAGGTGGAAGTATGAGAACACTGTGGAAGCAAAATTATGATATCCTTCCTTTCCAGCCTCCAAATTTCAAAGAGACACATTTTTTCATAATTAAGAACTGAAGACACCAACACATTGTAATCATATGGGACTGAAGATAATTCCAAGCCAGCAGTAAAAAAGAAGAGATCCAGGTGCCTGGGACAGATGGACACACCAGTCAGTCTGTTGTTTTGGTGGTATGGCTCAGGATTTCTCAGCCAGGAATTTACAGGCAAGCTTGGCCATCAATTTAAAACTAAACTAAACGAAGCTATTGCCTGTGAAAAAAAGAGCACATTCTGAAAGGTGGGAATAAAAAAACTATTGTTAAAACTTTGAGGAATAGTTTGTTTTGGGTTTGTTGTTGTAGTTGTAGTGGATTTGTTTGGTTGGTTTTATGCTTGTATTAAACAAGAAAGCATGGACAATAATTTCTTTTCATCCTACTTCTTAGAATTATGTCTGTTTGCTGTGGCAATATTCTAGTTAACTGAAAACCCAGCCTGAGAAGACTGCACAGAAGATGGTTACAAAAAGGACTCCAAAGGTGGCAGTATCCTTTAGGCAGCAGGGAGAGAAGGTAATGCTGACACCTTTCTTGCACGAGGTTCATGTGTCAGTGATCAGGGAAGCCTGGGACAGTGTTTCTTATTAGGTTTCTGTAATATGATGCACACTCAGATAAGTAAGCCACTCTTTTTTCCTTCTTTTTGTGCCTACATCTCTTCTGAGAAAGGAATAGGGAAATCTAGGAGAGTCTGGTGGCATATTTGTCTTCTTCCTTTTTAAGGCCAGGGGCTAGGGATAGGAGACTCTAATGGGAGACAGGGACCAGGAGCAGTCAGAGGTACTTGTGTAAGCAGACGTTCTGCCATGTACTACCTTAGTGAGCCTCTGCCAAGATCTACTCACTGATAAAATTCAGCTTTTCCCATGTCTTGGAAAGAAGGATTAGAGGATTAGGGACATGATGCTGGAGGCAAGTGTGGAGTTCAGATAGAGATGTGTGGATATTCTGAAGGAAAGGGAAGAGCAGCTGCATAGGCTGCTCAGAGTTTGCCCAGTAAAAATACCAAGAGCATGAATGGTTTAATGAGGAGGGAGATCATCTAAAAACCAGAAGCTTATCATTTAATGGAGTAGATTGATCTTGAAATACAGACAATCACTAAAGCAAACAAACAAAAAAAGGAGTTGGTGATGGAGGAGCGAAGACATGATGCAGGCGAAGAAGACATGGAATTCCCACCAAAGCTCCAAAGTTATGCTGAGTTTGTGAAGAGAAAATATCACTGACAATTGGTGTGAGTGCTTGGCAGTCTCAGTGACAAAGGACAGCCTGACTGAAAAAGGAGAGTTCTGTGGGGTTATAAGGAGTTGCAGCTCCCAACACAAAAGCCAGAAGAGCAGCAAAATCTATGAAGAGTCTTTGAACTAGAGGGTTCAGAGGAGGACCACAAAGATCGTCAGAGGGCTGGAACATCTCTGCTATGAAGATGACCTCAGAGAGAAGGGGTTCTTCATCCTGGAGAAGAAAAGGCTCCTGGGAGGCCTTAGAGCAGCCTTCCAGTACTTAAAGGGGGCCTAGAAGACATCTGGAGACAGAACTATTCAAGTCCAGATTGGACAGGGCTTTGAGCAACCTGGTTTAATGTAAGGTGTCCCTGTGCATGGCAGCAGGGTTGGAATTAGATGATCTTTATGATCCATTCCAACTCAAACCATTCTATGAAAATGAAATGTCTGAAATTTTAGAGGTGGATATGGGTCACATTGGAAATGTAAGCAAAAATCTCCGTAAGTGGAACATGATACTCTTCACAGCCTTCTTCTTCACCTGGGCCTCTTCAATGGCTCAGATGTCCATGGCTGACCTGAAAGAGGAAAGGAGACCCTATTGAAACAGGAAAGAGTGAGTGTGCGTATTTGTTTGTGTGTGTAAGAGTTTTCATGTACAGAAACTCTTCTTGGGTAAGAGTTTTGGTGCCTAGGTAATGGGGCCATATCCTGGAGACACTGGGAGAGGTACCACGGTTTGATAAATCTTGTGATGTGATGTGCAGGTTTCAGGTGTGGGTATTCGGCAGGTGGTGAGAGGATCCATGATGACCAGGAGATGTTGTAACAATGAAGAGCTGGTAAAATTCAAGGGATCTGTATTTTGTGACATGCTGAGAATCATCCCTGTGCTATACGCAGCAGTGCTCTCTGTTGTCCCTCCTTCCTGGAACTCTCTGCCATGGGAAGTCAGCAAGCACTCTGGCTTTTAGTTCTGTAAATGAAAAGTCCATCTGTTATTGCAGTTGTGGGACCACATTCATTTTGGGTCTGTTCTGAACACTGTTCCACAGACGTGATCACCTCTCTTAAAACTGTAGGCTCTTATCTTTTTATAAGAGAAGAAATTGTCCCCTCCTTTGACACACTCCTGCTGCCTGCCTAGGTGGTTGTGTTGGTGCTGCCCATAAATGCTAGTTCTACCCAGAAATGTGCTTGAATACATCTAGGAGATTTTCTCACTCCTAAATAACAGGTTTGTTAGTGTAATTTCTTCCTTATGCCACTTAAACACGAGCTTGAAGTATTCAGACTGTTCCTAACAACACTGATGTCAAATTTGTGTGTGTTAGATTACATGTGAGTCTCTGCTGACTCTTCTCAATTTATCTCCACCTGTTCCTCTGCTATCCCAGGGAACAAGGAAATGAGGAAGAAGTGGAATTCCTTGGGTAAAGCAAAACCAAGGTTAATGCAAAACCTTTGTATATTTACTTGGTTTCTGCCAATTATGTTCCTGCTCCTAAGACCTAGTTCTGCCTCTCTATGTTAAGTTAAACAAGGGTTAAAAACTGCCTCTGTTCTGGAGTCACTGTTTAGGGCATCCCAGGAATGCTGGATCTCATTTATATTTGTACCACACCTGGCCACAGCTCGGTCATGGTCTGGTTGAAGTTGTAGATGGTACATGATAGACACAACTGCTGGGGTGTGATACTCACACGGGGTGTTCCTGTCCTTGAGATGGAGACAGTGTGGAAATGGAGGAAACTGTCCCTTCCCATAGTGCACACTCGAGCTCCTCTGATGTAAAATATTTCCATTTGGAAAATGCCACCTTGTAATTGAAATGAGATCTTAATTTAGAAACATACTGGTTTCCAAGTTGCCTGTGGGCATCCACTGGGCAAAAGTAGGTGTGAAAGTGGCATCACTTTCCATTTGACTGTGGATCTTGTGTATGTGCTGGAGCTCTGCTCCCAGGAGGCCCCACACCCACCACTTTTGATTATTTTGGGATGTGGTGAGGGAAGGCTGGAGACTGGTGAAAGCTCACTGAACACACAGGGACTCTCTCCTCCCTCCTGCTGGTGGCCGGCAATGCATTCCCACAACAAAATTTTTAATTAGAAACCTTTTGCCTTGGGAGTCAGTATATGTGGAGCTAAACTTACTTCCTGGCTTCAGTGAAGTTTCACTTTCTTCCCTAATTATTTGTTATTTTCTTTCTTCAAACAGGTGCTAGATACACTCCCTTCTCATGTGTCTAAATTGTGTCTCATCAGCGTGGGTGAGTGAGCTGCCCGTGAGGCACTGCACAGTGCTCTGCTGCCTTTTACTGTGGTAACTGGACAGGGGAGACTTGTGGGAGTGCAGGGGAGGCTTTCTGTACCTACCATGGTATGATACAGTACATTCTTCTTAGATTAAACATTTACTGGAGAAAAGTCAGGCTACTATTGCAGGAATCAACACACCTGCTTCACTTAGCAAAGTACAGCCTGGACAGCCAAGTGCCACTCCTTGGCAAGAACCAGGAGCCACACAAGCGTGTTGAAGCCCTTGGATACGTGTGGCATGAGCACATCTTCTTCACACTTCTTCAGGGATTTGATATGGTTTTTGCTGTTGGCTTTACTGCAGTTGCAAAGTGCAGGGATTCCTCTGCCATGCAGATCTAATCAGGCAAAAGTGTAGAAAAACCATGAACAAAGCCTTTTTTCCCCCTAAAATATGACAGTCCAAAGTGTGCCATGTAATTAAGAGACATTTACAAAGCCCTAGATGGAAAGAATGAAGGATGGAAACCACTGTCACCTTTGCTATCTGTATTTCAGGCCACATGAGATAGATATTTAAGAAGAAATTCTGGACTTTGAATATTTAATTTCTTTTCTTTAGACAGGAAATTTTCAGGTACCAGCTTTTCACATAGGCAAAGGCAATGTTATTGATACACAGTGATATTGGAACCTTATGCTATTGCTTTTTTTTCTTAAAGCCTAGTGTTTTGAGGACTAACTGCAACACATATTGGACAATTAGCTCATAAATAATCAGAGTTGCGCATTTGAGTATTACCAGGCATTTCCATACAGACAAAAACTGCAGCTGATTGACAGCTGTCCCTTCCCAAACAATGAAATGAATTCTTATAATAAAGAAGGAAAATTTTCTCTTTTTTTGGTTAAAACTCCAAAAGGGTAAATTAGAGATCTTGACATTGCCTCATTTATAGACATACAGAAGTGTTTTGCAGTTTAGTAACTGCTGTAATGTTTATTCTTTAAATAAACTGTTTTTAAATTGGTTGTTAGGCCGTGTAATTCACATGAATGCCAGGAAAATCAGAATGGCTGCAGCATCTCTTCAGGACCACGAGGTACTGAACTGTGCCTACAGCTCTGCACAGCTCACAGGAGTGCTTCACACTGTGCTTGCACACCGAGCAACACAGGCAGGAGAAGTGACATGACAATTTTCAGATCACTGCAGTATTTAAATGCAGAGTGATCTGCAGCTTTACCTGCTGAAACCTGCAACTGCTGGTTATGTTCACCCAAGTGGTATCAGAGCAGCCTCCCTGGCTCGCCATGCTGATGGCAGAGGCTCACTCTGCCACGGTACTGAGCACAGACCTGTTGTTCCACTTTCCAAGGCCTCCTCACACCTTAAGCTATTTGTACATTGCAAAGCTGGAAGAGCTAAACCAGGCAGATTCTCAGCAAGGCATGCTAATACTAAATAGAAGTGACATTTTTTACCAGAAAAGAAATTGTTCTTCAGGAGAACACTGATTATTTTGAAAAATAAGTGAATATTTTCCTCCAGAATAATCCACCCACTCAGAGAAATCCTTGTCTCTGTGCTGTTGTTTTCAGCTGGTGCTCCCACTTCTCCTCTTCCAAACATCTCTGGTCACTCCTTGCCATCCAAGGGAATACTTGTGACCCAGCAGTCCCTCGTGCTCCAGTCCCCACAGCACAGTGGCACTGCCAAACCCCAGCTGCGACAGGAGTGTGCCCCATCTGTAGGCTTTTTCCCTGCAGGTTTATGTTTGTGTGTAGGGGTAAACTCTGCTTTTCCTCTGCAGAAGAGAAGAACCTGTGTGTAGGCTGCTGTGTGTGTCACAGCAGAGCAGCTGGCAGGTGGTAACTTGTTTATTCACAAGAAAGAGAGCTGCTCCTGAGCTTTCCCTGCCACCCCAGCAGCTCCTAGGCTGGGGCTTGCCTGCAGAAACAGGGCGAGAGTCAGACCTGTGAGAGCTGGAGGCTGTCAGGGGAGAGGGGGGGGGGCTGTGGTTGTGCACTTGGGACATGCAGGACTGTGAGGATTTGTGGGACGGATAAAGAGGGGGTTTGAAAAGTCTTGTGTTGATTTGGATAAGCCAGTGTAGAGAGACTAAAGGGGAACAGAGGACAGACAAACTCATTATTCTACAAAATAATTTCCACCCCTGCCCCGAACTGCCCCTGCTCCTACACCTCCTCCTCTGTGCTTGTAAGAAGGCATGAACCACACCACAACTGCCTCCCAGTCTCCTGCAGCCATCCCTACAGCAGTGTGGTCACCTCTGCCAGGCAAGGGGAGAGCTACAGAAGTCTCCATGGCCCTTGGGCTGCCCCTGCTCCCTGTTTCCCATTCAAATGCGGGGAACAGCTTGTGCCTTCAAGTTCTCCTGGAGATGGACACGTTTATATTCTGGCTTTGGCTGCCCATTACAGTGGGAGTTTCCCAGGGTACAAGACTTATCCTTGCCAACCCCCCCAGTCTGTTTGGAATCAGGAATAAGGTCTCAACTTTACTTCTGAGGCCTTTATCAGAGTATAATGCTTTTCTCACTGCTGGCAGTGGCTGGAAAATTACAGTTGCCCATTGGAATGAGCAAGAGTTAGAGATACTCAGCACTTCTCTGGATGGACCCTAAGGCGTGGGATGCCTAACTAGGGAGTCTGGAAGTCAGACATCTGAACTTGAGGTGGTCACCCTAGTCACTTATTTATACATAAGATAAAGCTCTCATTTCACATATTTTCCTCTGGCACAGAAGGCCCTGGTGGTTCAGCTGTTAAGTGATTTATACTGCAGCCACCAGTGAGTCAAAGTCTTCCAGAGATGATGAGTTTGGCAAAATTTACTTTTAATCTTTCATCAGACAGATAAACTACCTTTGCAGGGAAGGCTGGCCTCACAATCAGGTGCTCAGGAGTGCATTGCATTAAACTGCTTCTGCTATTTACCTGCCTTGCTGACTGATGGCAGAGAAAACACAGGGTGATTTCTGCTTTGGTTTTCTCAGTTGCACAACACTCTACTAGTTCTTTAGGATTACAGGAGCTCAGTTCTTTCATGTTGCAACTCGAGGCTATTGTAGGTTTGGTTTGCTCTATGGTTTTAACCCTTCTGGAAGGCTCCAGTGAGTTTCCATCCAGATTACAACAGCCAGGATTACTTCGGAAACCCTCCTCTCTGATGAGAAAATGCTCTCAGCAGGCCCTGCCTCTTCAGGCAGGAAAGACAATAGGTTTGCTTGGCAGTATCTGGATGTTTATCAGGTATTCTAAATTCATTAAATGAAATAGAATGGGGCTTTTAGCAGTATTATTAGCAAGATGACTATAATTTAAGAGAGTAGGAGAGTGCTTTATTTCCTACCTTTAGTAATAAACTGAAAATAAAACGTAAATGTCAAGTGGTAATGTAGCAGTGTGCTTAGAAACCAGATGATCAAATGTTACGAAAATGCCAACAGCAGTAAGATAGAGCTGCCTGCTTGTGTGTTCGTGTGCATGTAAATAATCTTCCTTCCTCTACTAGGGCCTAAGTGTTGGCAAAGGTTATTTTGCTCCCTTTCTTTCCCGTTTGAGTCATAATTAGATAAAAAAGATTAAAATACAGCAGAGAGACAATGTAACTGACAGAAAGGCAGCCCTGAAATCTCCAGATACAGTAATATGGCTTAATATTAGCATGGCAATCAACGAGGTATTAGGTAGGATAAAAATGTGACAGATTTTTCTACTCTTCACAGGGCTGAAGTTGGTATGAAGAGGGGATATCTGCTAAGCATGACATTATAAGCAGTGCCCTTTGGCTTTGAGATATTAGGTCTGCTATGTTGGTGGGGATTTAGATAAAAAATGTATGCAAAGGGACAGCCTTGCACCTTAGGATGGTGGTGAGCCCTTCACATCCATTAGAAAATCTTGAGGCAAAGAGAAAGCACTCCTAGGGTTTGGAGATGCTTGTTGGATGCAGCATGAGGTAATTAGCAAGGGAATTATTTCACAAGCTATCCAAGCTTTAGTGCTAGGTCATGGTATGGACTTATTAACCACTGTTTCCCTGCCTTCATGTTTCCCTGACTATACCATATTACATTTCTTTCCTTTCTCAAATATTTGTAGTGTTACCAGTCCTTGCTTATATACTCTTAATATTTTTTTTACTGTTAAACCAGCTTCTCTAGAAGCAACATATTTGTTGCTTTTCACTGAACTACCTGTATTTCATCAATATCTTTTTGAAAATAAGATAGCAGGTCTTACTGTGGTATCTGCTCTTGTGAGCAGTAACTATTGTTCCTACCCCTGGAACAGCTGCATTTTGTAAAGCAAAGAGATTTTGGTTTTTTCTTTCCAGCCATTCCAAGCAGCCTGCAAACACCAAAGGACTGAGCTACTGCACAAGAGAGCTCTTTCCTGTGGCATCATGTCTAAGCTTTATCCATGAACATACAGCTAGGTGTGGTGCTAGGAAGCCATAAACATCTATGGGCATCACTGGTGAAAAAGGGCCCCAAGCCTTTTCCCAGATAGCATGGAGATTTCTGGAAACCCTGTTAGAAATGTGACACAGGTAGAGTGCCTGCTGCTGCATTGCTTCCCAGTGCAGCCACTTACTGGTTTGAAGGGTTTATAGGCTGAAAGACAGGGCCTGGGTAAATACACCGCCTTGTTTAGGCCTTTGTAACTGTTGGATGGATTAAATTTTACTCAGCATGTTCTGCCTCGCCCTGCCCTCCTCCTTTATCGGCTTTCTTCATGTGGGGTAGGAGAGCTTTTGTTCACCTGAGAGCAATAACCCTGCTCTCCCACTGCCCTGCCTGCCTGGGATCTCAGCCCATGAACTGCCTGCCTCCTTCCTGTTTCAGCCCTCGTTCTCAAACGAAAGGCCAGGGATATCAGCGCTGTTTTATGCTGTTATTCGTCACCAAAATAAAAGCCAATGCTCTCACTGACTTCACTGAGCACAGAAATTCTTGTTACTGCTGCTACTTTATTTATTTTTAGAAGGAGATATACGATTGACTACAGTGTCCTCTGTGTTGTCTTTACATCCAGTTGGTTCCCAGTGAAGGTTTGTGCCATGGAAGTAAAGATATCATCTGTCAACCCAAAAGGTAGCCCAAGACCATGAGTACCTAACATCTTTTTCAGTCTTTCATCTCCCCTACACCTGTGCTGAAGGCTGTACTCTTTGGTAATGACTAGATCTAAGCAGGAGCTGAAGTATTTCTCTTAAGAGAAATTCCCAGGGTTCCCAAACCTGTTATCTGTTACTAAATCGACTAGAATGAAAGAAAAAATTGTTCTTCTGTGGAAAAAAAAAAAGAAAGCAATTAAAAGGAAACAAAAATGTAGCTGTTCTGATTTTGATGGTTGTCTTAAAGTTTTGAATATACAAATTTTAAAACCTTGACAAAGTTTTACAAATCCTTTTGTAAATGAAAGAGCATATGCTAAAAAAGAAGAAAAGAGCAGATGCTACTTCTAAAGACAGTGTTTACATTCCAACTTTCTCTCAAAACAAATCTGCCTTTCCTTTTAAAGAACATTGCCCTAAGAAAAATCCCTTGCAAAGTAAGCCATTCACGCCTGGCAGCTCACTTTTCCCACCTGTGTTTTGGTTTGCTTAGCACCCCTGATGCCTTCTGGGGTGCAAAATCAGCTAGAGATACCTTGCACATGGACTACTACATGGTATACATGGACTTAACTTTTCTAAGTCAGTGCCATGAAGCCATTGGTAGGGATTTTGTAGCTAGATTTTTTGTAGCTAAAGGCTGCTGGCACAGGTGGCTGCAGGCTGTGGAAACGCTGCACCGGTGGCATGGGCAGCAACAGACTCCTTGGTGTGGTCCTCACTGGAGACACAATGGAGACACAGTCTTGGCTTGCTTGCTAGAAACCAGAGAGGGAGTGGTTTTTAATGAATGTTATTACTAAAAATATTAGACCTTTAGAAAAAAAGTAGTTTATGAAACCGAATCATCTTCTTCCACAGAGTTAATGAAAGGACAATAACTGTGGCCACCTTATTTCGCCATCACTGTTGTTTAGCACCATGTCACCAGCAGCAGAAGACTCTGGTGACGTCCTTGTTTCCTGTATTGACTTCCATTTAAATATTTTGTATCCAGATAATGACCAATTTAAGTCACAATGATCTGAAAATTGCAAATACAGTTAACTAACAGAATGATGAACTATTGGATGAAAAGAAGATCTGTTGGCAGCACATAAAAACTCTCAAGTCTGACTTTGGCTGTGTAACTCCAAATCACCAGTACCATTCTTTCAGTCTCCTGTTGGTGACCAGGGCAGTGCACATACAGTCCTATGTAATGCTATGGTGTTCTGCTGCCTCAGGTTCAGTGAATTTTTGGCGCTGTTGGTATCGATCTGATCTGGTCTGAGCTATAATGCAACAATTCCCTCACCTGCACAAACCTGCCCTTGGCACAGGCCTGGATCCACAGCCCAGGTAGGGTTATTCTGTGTAATTCATGTGTTAACTACTGAGGGGCACAGACCATGGCATAGTCTCCAATTTGTTCAAAGAACTTGGATTCAGGGAGGAAAAGTAAGCTAAATGGGAAGCTTGGAAATTTTGTCCAGACGCAGAAGTGGGGAAGAGGTTAAAGCATCCAAATAGCTGGACCGCTGATACAAGAGAAATTCCTGGAAGCCTGAACACCGCTGCTTTCTGCAACATTGTGAGTTATTTTTGCTGGTGTTTTTGCTGCTAATGCCACTTGTGCTCAATTAATAGTTAATTAATGTGAGTAAAACTGCAGTAGGGGAAAAACACAATAATGAGTCTGCTTTCTCTCTCCATTCCCCCCCCCGCCCCCAAAATGCACTCCATTAGTTCCTCCTTGATGATTTGAAAGCCCAAATAGTGCATTTGTATACTCTTTGTGTGTTTTTATGTATTAAATTATAAAATTTGTATACAAGGCGGATGTTCATGAATTTTAAGGATTCACGACTAATTTAGTATTTTTTCCTAAAATCCCTGTGGCTTTGATTACTTTCCTTTTGAATGTAGGAAGAAATTTTTTAGAAATTAGAATTAGCATCACAGTCTGGAGAACTTTTCTTAATGTACTTGCCAGCTTACATTTCACAGCTCTGGTTTTTTTGTATATTTGTTTGGGTTTTTTCAGAAGATTTAAAGTGAATACAACTGATACTGACTTCTGACTGGCAATGAATGAGCTAAGTGCAGTTTTTTTCTGTCGTTAATTTTAGCCAGTGATATTTGTGCCAAGATCTCCCTTTACTGCTCTCTAAATTGCAATTACTCTCCCGAATGGGAATAAATGTTGCCTATACAAATTCTCCTGTATGGTTTTATGTAGACTTAATTTAACATATTGATCTCATCTCACTCGAGGCTATAAGTAGAGCATCTCTCATGTTCTCACATTTTAAAATTAGTTCTGCCAGATTCGCTGTGATTAATTTTTCAAGAGAATTTAACTTTCAGAAATAAGTGAACGATCAGAGGGTTCGCCTTAATGAAGCTGTTTCCATTCTGCTCTTCCATGACTGATAGGTTTTATCTTAACTAGTTAAACAAAAATGCTGTGATGAAAAAAGAACTTTAGGGAGAAATAATCTCTTAAGATATTCAGTGTACCAGAATTAGCTCTCTTGTCTGGGAGGCTGAACATGTGGGTATATACATATCATAACTTTTCAGAGGTTTTTTTATGTCTTATTGCTATGTTTTGCACAGAACACTTCAGCTGTCCTTTAATCGGCTTGATATACTTTCTTAGGAAGATTAATAGATTCACGAAGTTCCTAAGAGGATTTAGATACATTACTAATCACAGAGCTAGGAGACTGGCAGTAGTTAGTTTTAGAAAACCCAATTAAGCAATTTGATGAGACTGCAAGCACAGTTCTGCAGAGTTCACTGTCTTTTGTGTGTGCGTGTATGTGAGAAGAGAAAGAAAATATTTTCTGTCAAAACCTCTGTGAAGAGCGGCTTGCTGTGTGCATTGTACATGGGGCTGCATTTAGGATGTCAAGTCCAAAGTCCGCCTGCTCCTCTGGTGTTTTTAATGGGATGGGGTACCTCCAGTGAGTGCTGTCCATCCAGGACCTGTGATGGGCAATTCACAATAAGAGCCCACAGCAAGTTACAGAATTTTCCCCAATCTGTGTGGACAACTCTTCTGGGGAAAAAAAAAAATTAACATCAAGTAGAAAAGCTGTACTATTAAATGTCAAAATATGTTACTCTCTTCTGTTGGTTCCTTTGGTTGGAGTGATGCATCCAGCCAGTCTGGATTGCAGCAGTAATGGACTCCTCTGCTGGCACCCACCCCAAAGGCAGACAGGCTCACAGTGAAGGAGAGAGAAGAAAGGGGGGTTTCAGGATTAGAGCTGGAGGCATTTCTAGAGCCAGTGGCTTATAAAGAAGTGGATTCTTCTACAGAAGGTGAAATATTTATCAAACTGCAAAAAGCTTTTGCATTCACCTTCTCTGATCTTCCAGCTACCATCAACCCTGGACCTTCCTTAGTTCTCATTTTCAGTCAATATATTATAGCTCAGTATTTTTTAAAAAGCTTTGAGTTAGAGAAGCTACCAGAAAACCCAACAGCCTACTCCAGTATCTGACAGCACATAAAATTAAAACTTTTTATCTTTGTATTTTGTTTAACTTTTGGTTCCTGCCTGTCACACAGCATGGCTCTGTACCTCTTGTTCTGTATGGTTGGTATTTACAGTCAAATATATTATAGATATGTAGTGAGCTGGGACTCACTTGATAAAGATACAGGATTCCAGATATGGATATCTGTGTTTAAAGTATATTTTCCAGTTCTTTGGTTGTGTTAACTTCTATTAGCCTCTTCCACAACCGAGAGCATTAGAATTGGTCAAAGATCTCTAACAGCACTCACAACCCATTAAAAACACAGAGGCAAAATGCCATCTTTGATACTACCCCACACTCCTGTTGCTCTCTGTGGGATTCTGCTCTCTCTTCCAGTGGGTTTCATTGGGGATCTAGTTCAGCCGATCATCCCCAGTGATATCCAATTCCTTATCAGAGCTGCTCTTTCCTGGAAGGGAGGCTGTCAGGCTATGAGTCTGGCATGCATGCTTTGTTTCTAGATGTTTGACTTCAAGTTTTTTATCTCAATATTCATATCTTATTCTTGCTGCCCTTGTGCCCTGTCTCCCCTGTTGCTCCCTTCCTCTGTTCTTCAAGTCACTTGCATACTTGGGTCAGTAGCAGTTTTTATACCTCCATTTCACTGCTAAAAATGTTGCAGAATTAATGTCTTCATAAACCTGTTAGGAACCCACTGCTTCAATTATGGTATCTTATTTATAGAACCTATGCTTGTAGTTTTCATCTGGTGTTCAGTGTTCACTCTTTTTTCCTCCAATTTTTTTACTATATTAAAATACCTTATATATACCTGAAGTTAATATATCAGTGCTATTCATTTAACAACCACACCTGTAGTATCACAAAAAGGCCATCAAATTTATTAGGCAAAATTAATTTTCCATAAATCTCTATTACTGGCATTACTTGTCTCATCTACTGTTACATTCTAATAACTGCCTCTCCTTCAGATTATCAGTTATATTGATGAGGATTGTTGCCCAACTGATGCAGTATTTATTTATTTTAACTTCCTTTGGTAAGCCTTGGCACAATATTAGGACTCTTTCCAACGTTTTGAACGTCTCTAATATTCAATGAGCTATTGAAAACTGATATATTGTCTGATTTGTATAATTCCTTGACCAACATTTTTTTAATATTTGGATACATTACTTCAGGTTTAGAATTTTTTTTTAAAAAATTAAGTTTTGTTTAGATTTAACTATTTATTATCCTTCTCAGTTACAGATGAAATAAAAAGCTTCTTACCAGCCTCTGGTTTAACTGTACCATCTGGCTTTTTTTTTTTTTCAAATTGAAACTCAGCAAGGAAATTTGTATTCTAACTTCCTAAGTAAAAGACACAAAACTATTTTAAAACCAAGATAGAAAATGGAGATGTAGGTCAAATAAAGTTATGTGAATAGAAGACATAAACAGAATATTTGTATAAACCTATAGAGGGATAATGAGTGTTCAAAGGTCCTGTACTTTCAAAGTCATCTAGTAGAAATCTGCTTGTATATCCTTAAAAAGACTAAACATAGTCTTATATGTCAGAAAGACCCTCACCAGGACAGTGGAAATACAAAAATACACCACTTGCTTTATAACAAATGTGGATTAAGGCAGAGAGATTCTTTGTTGTGAGGCACAATGAGAGAAAGAGGGAAGTACCAGCAGGAGGGAAGGGTGAAAGAGCATGCAGTTGAGTTTAGAAGCTTCAGTGTTTCCTGCCTGGAAGGGAAAGGACTCCTGGGGAACCCACCCAGCACTGATGGGCAGGAATGAGAGGAGATTAGGAAATACTCCAACCTCATGGCTGACTTCCCACTGAGGCGCAGGTGACGCGAACAACCAGATTTGCAAAGGAAGGTGAATAATGATATTGCAAGTACCAAGAAGCCCTCAGGGCACATTGCAGCCTGCAGTTCTTTGGATCAGCAGGGTGGGAACCGTGCTACTGCCACGTATCCATTGTGATAAACACACAAAAATGCAATCATGCAGCACATGGAGTGGAATAATGTCACAGGGAATAATGTCGCTCTGCAGGTATCTTTCCCAAGCCCTCGGATGTGCTTCTTGCAGGTCAGATGTACACTTTAGAGGGATAAATAGATGGTGAGGAAGAGAGAGAGAGAGGATCCTTTATGGCTTGCTGTCTTCCTAGGCCACAAAACAGAGAACAGAGTAGTTTTGTGTTTTCTACTAAAGAACAGCATACTAGTGGAACAAAGCTTCTGCAGCCTAAGGTAAATTTGGTTTTGTAATAAAAATAGTTTTACAAAGAAGTTCAGAAAACAGGAAATTAGACTCCTCCTGAAAACCAGCCCTTTCCTCCTCTTGCCCCAGATAATTTAAACATATTGACCAATTCCAGCCTTGTCTGACAGAGAGATTTGAGGAATGAGGCTCCTACTGACTTTGTCAAAAGAGCTGCTGTGAGGACCCATCCCAGGTCTGATGGAAGCAGCAGCAGTAAACAGTCTTTGTAAGCCATCAGAATCCACACTGTTGTTTACCTTCAGGATATGAAGCACAGTACATTGTGTTTCCATGTACCTCACAGAACTGCTGCCTCATGCTTTGTTTGTTTATTCCACATCCTATGATTCTTAATCTAAAACATTAATGACAGAATAATTTCCTGTTTATTCCTTAATTGACATCATTACCTTGACCTGAACACAAAACTGCACTGACCGTTTTTCATTAAAGCAGAAATTTTATTGATAAATACTTCTGACAGGGTGGAGTTAAGTTTATCTGCAAACATTTTTGGTGTTTGTTGATGTTTATGCTACAGCACTCTACCCTGAAATGCTCTTGGGGAGGTGGGCTGGTCACTTATCTGCTCCATTGATAACTTTTTGGGGATGAAGTGTGTGGGGGTTGTTTTTACTGATCAAAAGCTGATCTACCATCTGCCAGATTTTAGAAAAGATGCTGTTACAAATGTGTTACAGTTTCTTTTTTAGTATTCACTAGCATCCCTGAAAAGAAAAGGGAGCTCAGATCACACGAATCACAGTCCCAAACACCCTCATGAAAAAAACCGATTTGTTTTCTAGGGAAAATGCTCATCTAAGTTTATTTCATCAATTACATTGAAACTCTGATTTGTAATACATCATAATGGAGCAGTTATAGAAGTCCTGTGAGCTACACGAGCTACCTTTTGTCCAGGTGCGTTGTTAAAATGACAGCAGGGTCACCTGGACACCGTTTTAGAGGCAGTGGATTGGTGTGAATTACCAGTATCGCATGAACACCTCCTGTATCCAGCAGTGGATGTGAGAGGAGGAAAGAGGGGCCTGCAGGAACCCTCCACATGGGCTGTGCCTCTGTCAGGGCTGAGCCCAAGCCCACTGCAATCCTGCACCTGCTGCAGATGCTGCCTCATTGGAACAGCATCGTCTTTGGTCACACCGCACTCATCTCATCTCCACTGTCACTGAGGTTCATATGCAAATATTTGTTAAGCAAGAGCACCATTAAAAGCATTTTCTTACTCTCTGTGTAATTTATTTAAAGGAAAGTGATATTTCTTTTTATTTTGATGTAACAGCTTCACTTAAACCCTTGGGTACCTTAATCCCAATTTACTAAACCTTCTGTGTATGCCTAATGTGTTCTTTCAAGGATAACTTTTTCAAGAATTCAGTTTAGTTACCATCAAAGCAGTAAAATCCAGTATTTCAATGTTGCTGTTAAGACTTTATTAAGTCATTGATTGTACTAGTGCCAGCAGGGTATCCTTACAAATTTAAAGAACAAAGGCAGTTATTTTGCAACATGCACATTCCAGGACATTTAAATTATTGACCAAGTATGTAAATAATTGATGGCTCAAAAAAGTATCACTGTAAGAGCCCCGGAAAGCCTTGCATTCATTTGCCAGGGAGATGGTGGGGTCAAGACTTCTGCAGTGAATAATGATTCATTCTTTCCTTCCCCCCTTGGATGCCATTATCCTGCTCAGCAGCATGAACAGAACGGTTGGGCTTGAACCCCAGAGTAATCCTTGACGCAGGCACTGAGTGTGAAGAACATTGTGTAAAGGTGTCTTTTCGTGACACACACGTGAGTCTGTTTTCATTGCTGTCCTGCCCCCAGGATAAAGTGGCCTGGGAAATGAGGAAGCTCTGTGAATTTCTCAAAGTACAAGCTGACAAGAAGAAAATAATTGTGTCCATTAAGGAAAACTGACCCTTACATGTCACCCTCTTGCTGCTTCTGTTTTGTGTCATGCCTCCTGCAGCCCCAACATCTCTGTCCTGGCACAACCTTCACAGGCAGGACTGCACTAAGTGCAGTGCCCTGGCTGCTCGGGATGGCACAGAGATGTCAGCTCTGGGGGAAGGGTGAGGGAACCTGCCCCATATGCAGCCTGTGTGGAGCATGGGAAATGAGGTGGTTTTGGCTGCGGATTACAAACAACAATGCAGCCACATTTGGAGACCGCTAATGCCAGGCTCTCCCTATCAAGGAATGCCAAACCATTGGTGGCATGACAGCAAGTAGTGGTCCCTAGGCAGTGCCCTACACAGGCAGGCTGAATTCCCATGCCCCCACTCTGTCCTTGGCACAGGGCTTGCCAGGGCTGTGTTCGGGTCTCCTTTGGAGCCAGGTGAGAGAGGAACATGGCTATGAGCTAGCTGTTTCCCAGGGTGGTGTCCCCTGAGGTCCCCTTGCCTCTGAGATGGTGCAGGAAGCAATGTCAATGAGCTATGGATCCACAGCACCACATGTGAGCAAAATGCATAGTGCACAATTTAAAAACATGAAAATATTTGTGAAGCTGACCAGAAGGATGTAATATCCAAAAGCACATAGGTCACTTGAGAGGCAAAAGTCCTCTGTGCAGTCACTTGAGAGGCAAAAGTCCTCTGTGCAGTCTCTTGAGTGGAAAATGTATCCCTTTTCCTAATAGCCCATGCTGTTGTGGATGCTGTTGAAGCCATGCCCACACAAATATTGAAACATTTTTTTAAAGTCAGTTCATGTCATCAGTCACTTTGGCTGATGTTTTTCCTTACCTGGCTTTTGCCACAGGCTTGCTGACCCTTTTTTTCATATACCAAAACACAAGAAGGGGGGCCTGGAAACATGAGAAGTGATGGGTGACCTAGAATCAGAGACGCAAGAACATGATGAAAGGTGACCTGAGCTCACTCTGGGCAGTGGGGTGCTCCAGCAAAGGGTGAGAAGAGCAAGGAAAGGCCAGTGGGAAACACAGAGGAGAGAACACCAAATGAAGTTAGAAACCCTTATTCAGGAGGAAGATACAGTGTGTCCTTCCTTGCCAAATGAGAAACAGGAACAATTTAAAAGTCAAGAACAGTGTGAAAAGGTGAATTGTAAAGAAAGAGCCTGAGCCTTGTGGAAAGAGACAGTCTCTGAGGGGACCAGCAGCTGCAGCAGCCTGAGACAGTGCTCTCCCAGGGCAAAAGAGCCTCACCATCCACCTTCCTCATGGATCAGATGTTCTCAGCACTGGTTATTACCGTCTTTAATCTGCCCAGATTGGCCTTCCCTTTGGTCATTAAGTGCAACACTCCAAAAAGGACTTAATAGAATTGCTGGAAAAAATGAAATTATGTCTCCTCCTGTCTCTCACAAGTGGGAACCCTCTCAGTGTGCCCCAGGCTTACACAGGGTCATGCCACTCATACATAAGAAAGTTTGGATGCATTTTACAGCCCAGGTCTTTTGCCAATCCTTGTTTTGTACTTGATTTCTCTCCTTCTGCAGTGTAGCATTAGCACTTGTCCTTGCTGAATTTCCCCATATTAATTTCATACCCTCCCTCCAAGCTATTATTGACCACTTTTTGCTCTAACCCTGGCCTTCAAGTCATTTGCAACTTACAGTTTGTTGTTATCCACTCAGTGTGCCACCATTTAGTTGTTAATAAAAACACTGAGTGAGAGAGCTGACAGTCTCCCTCCCCATCCGACAGTGACTCACCAATAGCCCCTGTGCTAAAAGTAGGTTTTCAACTCCTTTTGCCCATACCTGAGGCTGGTTACAGCTAGACCATGTTGCTAAAGCTTGTTTATGAGGATGTCATGTGAGATGACTGGAAGTTGTGTATATAGCTTCCCCCTCAGCCACCAGGCTCCTTACCTTGTCAGAAAAGGACACTAGATTCATCTGGTGTAAGTTTTTGACAAAACAGAACTATGTGGGTTGTTTGCTTGATCCCTTTGTCATCTTGTGTATACATGTGGACTGAATGTTCCCTTATTTTCCTGGGATACTGCTCAGTCTGTTCTGGCTCTCCCATGTCCTTCTTTGCATCAAATTTGCCTTCTGCAGACCTCTCCTCTCTTCCCCACAGCATTGAAAATAACTGGTAGTGATTTGAAGTTTTGTTGGCATAGTGTATTAGAATGAAATATGCTCATGTAAAACCACTCACTGGGGAAGGGCTGGGTGATGTGTCAGGCAGAGTCTCACAGAGTTTCAACAAGTGACAGATCTTCCTCAGTTCTGGGAAGGTCAGTGATTGTTCAGAGTAAATAACCCAGTTGTAGACAAGAAAAAACCTTAGGAATGTGAGAAATGGGGAGGGGAGAATTAGGCTTTGTAATGACCAGCAGTGTTTCTGGCAAGGTGACAGTAGCATGGTATATAGCAAAACTTACAAAAAACTGCTGCTGTGAGAAAGTGAGTCTTTCTGGTAGCCCTTCTTTTGCTGACTGCTGCTTGCAGGCATAAAATGAGAAGTATGACATAAGCCTCCCTTTCCAGAGTTGTTTTCATTTTGGGAGACTTGAGTTGCTCTATTCTTTAGGGAGTTATTTTCTCAGTCCTGGTTATAGATGATATCCAGAAACTCATCAAAGTTGGGGAAATCCATGGCATTTGTGTTCCCTCTGGGCCTCTGGGTCCTCCTAGACCTAGGGATTCAGCTGGGGGCAGACATGACTGCAAGAGTCATGCAAAGATACCAATATACTTAAAATATTTAAAGAGACTGAGATAATAAATTTGAAGTCAGATAGCTCTCCTATGCTTTTGAAGATCTATTCTTAATTTGAAGTGCTCTAATGTATAAATCCTACGTATTTTAAGAAGATCAGAAAATAGATGTAATTTAATGTGTCTAGCTGAACATCATCACCCTGCTAAGTCTAAGCTAGTCACCCTAGGTTTTATTTACATCAGTGGAGAAAAATAGGCCCCTCGAGAAGGTAATTCATCAGACCCACTTAATTTACATCACTTTGTGAGTTATTCTTTTGAGGTATCTATAGCTCTGTATTGCATATAGGTGGAGATTAGGATGATGTGGATAACTTCAAGATGTCCATGTTAGATAAAACAACTGTTCATCAAGCATGTCTGAACTTGCTTTAAGAAATAGTAAGAGTTTTGGGGCTATTTCAGTCTTTGATTTAAAAAAATACATTACCAACAATAATAGAAGAGCAAATGAAAGCAAGTTAATATGCTTTAGCTGCAGGCTGTTGGGCCCAGGAGAATTCAGGAATATTCAAATTTCATTTTTCTGAAAGGCAAACTAATTACCATTGTCAATTTTAATGTTATAAAGCTTCAAGCAAATACAAATACATTCAGTCATTTATGCTTTGCACTCAGTACAGAAGAAGCTGAACATTTGTTTTCCTAATCTTTTATGCCTACGTTATTGTCATATGTTGTTTGACATTCAGGAAATAACACAGTGTTTTAATCAACAATGTAAGATTGCATTAAAACTTGATGGCCCATGGCTTAATGGCAAAACTGAGTAATTAAAGCTGTGGCATAAGTAATAGTTGGAGGCAAGTTCTGGTAAGATTTCTCCTGCGAACAAGGAAACTTCCAGGACTTACCCACCTACTTCCAGGGACACAAAGGTGGAGGAGCCATTTGTATTTCTTTCCTCTGTCCTGGTGTGTGTAGTGAGCCCACCAGATTTTCAAATTGTCATGGATGGTGTAGTACAGCATTATTTCCAAGATGTAGCACATGCCATGACAGTGAGACTGTTACCCAACTTGCCAGACACGCTACCCTTTGGACTGGTCCTGTAGTAGTCCTGTAATTGGGATAAACAACAGCAAGGACACCCTTATTGCTAAATATTGAAGACACTTCTGGTGCATGCAGAGGAGGCAAACTCTGCTCTGACCACCCCCACACAGGTATCATGTGTTTCTGACAAGTTAACAGAAGGATTTTCATTACAACCAAGAAGAAAATCTGTCCTGAAACAACCTGGCATCTCCTATCCAAGTCACGGCACCAAATTGTTATAAGTAATTGGGCTCTGGCAGGTTTTTCGCCACAATTACTTATAACAAGATAGGTCTCCTGTTGTGTCCTGCACCCCTCTCCCTCCTCTCTCAGTCATAAATCAGTGAATACGTCAGGTGTGAAAGACGCCTTAATCTTCAGCTTTGCTGTCACGTCCAATGTAAACCATGAATTGAAACTCGTGTCTGGTTTGTAACATCTTCCAGTGTGTGTGTGTAATAAAGTGAAAACCATTTCTGGTACTTTAGAGAACATTACCTTCCCAGAAGTGTTTGTCATCCCCACACTTTCACCACACAGGTCTCTCAGGTTCGCCCACTGCACGTAGCAGTCAGGAAAGGGAGTGTCACAGGAAGGAAGAGGGTCACTCCATTTTCCCTCTGCTGGCTCTGTTTCTCATGATGCCATCATCTTACAAGTGTGGAGGTGTTTTAAAACAAGAGCTTTGAAACCAAGGCCTATGTGGCAATGTCCTTTGAAGGAGTCAGGGAGTGAGAGGACATAAACATGCCTCTCTGAGGACAGTGAGTTGCAGAGCTCTGAAATTTGGCTGGATCTTAGAAAGAACTGAGAGGAGCGAGGTTACATCAGAGATGTGCTGGACGACGCCTCACACATCTCTGGGGCTGCATTTCAACCAGCAAATTGAACATAGTGTTTAAAGGTCTTCCTTTGTGAAATGTAATGTTACTTATTAAAAAAGCTCTCTTATAATGTTCCTAATCCCTCTATAGAATCGAATATCCATAAATTTTGCATCTGAAAAATGGCTTTTTAAAATCTTAAAGGTAAGACATACTTAAGGTTTGTAGCACAGTGGCTGTAGAATCCTTGTAGAATCCTGCAAGTTCTTTTCCACAGGGCATTTTTTGGAAGGAGTTCACTTGTTTTACAGAAACACAGAACCACAGAATAGTTAGGG
>VYZT01018678.1:0-69035 GCA_013400735.1 Pomatostomus ruficeps | reverse complement strand
AAAAAAAAAAAAAAAAAGGCAGCAAAAATTAAGATCAAAATATCAAGGGTATTTAATTTCAATTCATAACCAGGCCTGCGGGCTCAGATCAGGACTCAGAGCTCTGTCTTAATCTAATTTTATGCAAACAATTCAGTGATAATAAAAGTTTATATAATCCACATCAAGGAAATCAGAGGGGTTCCCAAAACCTGTAATGAGAGCTGACATCACCAAGTGCACATCAGCAAAGCCAAACCCTCGCTAAACGAGCGGCTCCAGAGGGCACTTGAGGGAGGCAGAGCTCCCATAGGCTCGGGAGGGGTTTGTGGGGCTGTGATGAGAGCTGGCAGCACTTCCCTGGTTTGGGATGCCCAGAGCCCATCCCTGAGGGGGCTCTGTGCCCGCTGAGGCACGGGGCAGTTCTGGGCAGCAGCAGAGAACGAGTCCAGGGCTCTCAGAGCAGAGCTCTTCCTTCTTCCATGGAGCCAGGAAAGGCCCAGGGAGCTGTGGCCCCCCTCCCTGTGCACAACCTGCTGGTGCCCACCCCTCAGACGGCTCAGGAGGAGACACCCAAACGGACAGAGCCCGGCAGAGCAAGGGGTGGCAGCTGTGTGCTTCGGACACACAGGTGACACCTGTCCCCCGGCAGGAACGGCAGAGTGCCCTCGTGCAGGGGCCACCACGGGACACACCGGGAGAAGGACAGGACTGGCCCACGACCCCGTACCTGAAGGATGACCCAGTGACCCTCCCTCGCAGCCAGATCCAGAGCTTGCTCAGCCACCACCTCCTGGCCTTGTCCCAGGGAAACGTTGTGCAGGTTCCTGTGGTTGAAGGTGTAGCCCAGCTTCTTCCCTGGGGGAAAACACAGAGGAGTTCAGCACCTGGCAGGGAGGCAGGGCTGGGCCCCAGCACAGCGAGGCAGAGACCCCTGTACCAAACCCTGACACAGGAGCCATCACAGTCCTGATATCAGCTCTCTGTACCAAACCCTGACACAGGAGCCATCACAGTCCTGATATCAGTTCTCTCATACCAAACCCTCACCCAGGAGCTATCAATCCTGATATCAGTTCTCTTACACCAAACCCTCACACTCCTGATATCAGCTCTCTACCAAACCCTCACAGATGAGCTATCACACTCCTGATACCAGTTCTTTCATACCAAACCATCACACATAAACCATCACATTCTGATATCAGCTCTCTCATACCAAACCCTCACACAGGAGCTATCACACACCGATATCAGTTCCCTGTACCAAATTCACACAGGAGCTATCACACTGATATCAGTTCCCTCATACCAAACCCTCACACAGGAGCTATCACACACTGATATCAGCTCTCTCATACCAAACCCTCACACAGGAGCTATCACACACTGATATCAGCTCTCTCATACCAAATCCTCACACTGTGATATCAGTTCCCTGTACCAAACCCTCACACTCTGCTATCAGCTCTCTTGTCTCATTCCCTTGGCTCTCACCCACTCCTTGCCCAAGTGCTCAAACAGCAGCAACTTCTCCCAAACTCTTTAATTGCAGCGCAGCATCCACACCAAGGTACGTCATTACCAAATGCTTCTCATTTAAAGAGCATTATTCCCCTGCAACCTCGTGTAGAAACACATTTTACAGTGATAAGAAATGAAAATCTTTTCCTGCTGATTACCCAGGCTTTGAACACCCACAGTGGGTGGGTACAGCCCCTGCAATGCAGGCTGGGTGCAGCAGCAGGGCCGGGAGCCAGCTCAGTGGGGAGAGGGCAGCTGGAAAGAAATCCATGTGAGCTTCCTGGGGCCTCGAGAGAGGTCTGGGACCTGGGGAGCAGTGACCCCCCCGGTTCCTCATGGAGCATCTTTGGAGTCAGCAAAGGGGTGGTTTGGGAGCCACCCAGACACCTCCCAATGTCCCTCCACCTCTGCACCTGCAGGCGGAGAACCCCAAACCCCTGTCACCCCCTGTCCCGCTCTGGAGGAAGGGTGGCAGTCCTTCAGTGTCCCCTCAGGCAGTCTGTGATGATCCTTCAGCCTCTCCCAGACTCTCTGCAGCATCCCAGTGGCTCAGACCATTCCTGTGCCCATGGCTGCCAACCCCCCTGCCAGGTTTGGGATCTGGCACCCCCAGCCAGAGCACACCCACTGCTGCCCCTCTCACGGGAGAAACAACGGCCTGGGCCCAGCTCTCCCTGCTGCTTCCCCACCTCCCTCAGCCTCTCCTCCAGTTAGTTTTCATTTAGATGATTCAGAAGATTCAGAAGGCAAACCCCAGTTTGTGCTGCCAGAGGGAACAGCTCCACAAATCCCCCAGGAGGGACTGGGCTCAGCCAGGGAGTCCGGACTCATCCCTGGGATTGCCTGCGCTCATCTCTGCCTGCAGCTTTGCCTCCCTGCAGATGCTGCACCCTGAATCCCCGATTTCTGCTAAAAGCAGGCAAGTTTTAGGGTGGAACAAGGGAAAGATTTGTCTGGCAAGGCTTAGGAACCGTCCCGTGGTGCAAGACTGGAAGCAGATGGCCCCAAGGAGAACAAACCCCCAAACCCCAGCTCTCTGCTGAGCTTCCCCTGGGACACAGCTCTCCAGGCATTTCTGAGTTTCCCGTTCTCTTCCCCACCCTCTCTGGCTGCTGCCAGCTGTGACAGCTGCTGATCTTCTCCTCTGCCCTCTCCAGAGGGGATGGGGCAAATCCCAGAACCAGGGCACTGCCCAAGCCTGGTGATCAATAATCAATGAGGATCAGTTGTTATTTCCCTTCCCAGCACGGCAGAGGGGTCTCACTGAGCCTGCCCTGGCAGTGCCAGCCCTGCTCCCCCTTGCTGGCTGCAGAAGGGAGGGCATGGGCACTCGGGGAAGCTCTTCCAGCCCACCCGTGCTTGCTGCAGGGCCTGCCCGTGACGCCACGGAGAGGTCCCCTGAGTGGGCAGCATCTGCAGGAAGCTACAAAATCACAGGAATTGCCTTGCACTTTAATGAAACCTAATGAAGGACAGAGAAAATATCAATAATGAGCCAAAGGCAGCCCCGGCGAGGCAGCTCGAAGGCCAGTGCAGCTGCTCTGGAGCAATGATTTTATTTCATTACTTCTCCTTTGGCTTTTTCTTGCTGTAACTTTTCTGGCTGGCTAACCCCAGGTGCTCAGCTACACTCATCTTTACAATTCCAATTAAACCACTCATGGTTTGATTTTCGTGCTTCATTGCCTAACAGTGAGAGACAGGATCACCAACGTGGCTCCAAAGGGATGCCAGGGATGTGACAGGAGCTCCCTTGGTGGGGATCCCTTCAACTCCCAGCACTGACCCCTGGTTTGGGGGCAGAAAGAGCCTCAAATGCAAAGCAAATCCCAAGAATTCCCCACAAGGAGCTGCCTGGGGCTGAGGCTGCAGCAGGTTTCACAGCTCTGACAGCTTCTCCTGGCAGTGTGGGTGCAGGCTCACTCAAACATTATTTTGGGCTGACCCAGAAGGTGCCTCGTGGGGGGGGGAAAGAGCCCCCAGCTCATTGTTCTCCTGCCACTCTCCGGGTCTGTGCCAGCCTGGGTGATGCCAGTCCTGTCCAGCCCCAAAGGCTCCTCTGCTCCAGGGGGATGTTCAGGCTGGAAATAGGAATTTTTCCATGGTGGAGTTGAGACCCAGAGCAAATTCGACACGAGGGCAGCTCTGGAGCACAGCAGTGGCTGTGCCTTTGGGGCATCGGTGCCTCTCCGGGGAGGCATCTCCCCGAGCCCCTGTGGCTCTGGCGCCAGCTGACAGCTCCCCTGCTGCCCTTCCACGTGGACATCAGCTCAGGGAGCGTGGGGAGAAGAACTGGAAGCTTTGCATAAAGCAGCAATCTGTTACAGGGAGCTGCTGCTTAGTTTTAAATATAATAAATTCACAGAATAGCAGGTTGGAAGGGACCTCGAGGGTCCTCTGGTTCAACCTTCCTTGGCACCAGGCGTCTGACAGCACATGAGAGATCTCTGACGCGAATCACAAGTTGTGCACAAACCCAGCCCGGAGATCTCTGCAGTGTGAACCACACTGGGAATCCAGGCAGTGCAAGGAAGAGACAAGTTTAATTTAAACTTGAGATGAAAATCCAAAAAACTTTAAGAAAAACAATAAAACCGAACCAAAATCCCATCACATCCTCTCACAATTATCTATTTTTAACGTATTACTTCATTATCTACAAAGAGATGAGGAAAAAAAAAAACGAACAAAACAGGCGTGTCGTGCTAAGATAATTCTGCAGCAGATAAATAGCAGGGCTGTGGTGTGCCTGGGGACAGGATTTATTTACCATGCTGCTCCACGTCCTTCAGCGGGTCCACTCCTGGGGACAGGATAAAAAACATCGGGGTTGCAGGCCCTGACTCCTCAAAGGTCGTCGCAAAATCCAGGGCTCTCCCCACCACGTATTTGCTGCCCAGCTTTTCTTCCACAAAATCTCTGCCAGAGAGAGAAAAAAACCTTTCATTCAGAAAAGGCAGATTCCCTTGCAAATAATCAATTAATTTTCCTGGAATGCCAGAATCACTCAGGTTTGAGAAGCCTTCCAAGGTTATCGAGTGTGACCATTATCAAGCACCACCGTGTTCACCAGTAACCCACGTCCTCAAGTGTCCCATCCACAGGTGTTTGGAGCACTTCCAGCGATGGTACTGGGCCTTGATAACCCCTCAACTGGAAAAGTTGTCCCTAATATCCAAAATAAACCTCTCCTGGTGCAGCCTGAGGCTGTTCCCTCTCCTCCTGTCCCCATTCCCTGGGAGCAGAGCCCGACCCGCCCGGCTGCCCCCTCCTGTCAGGGAGTTGTGCAGAGCCAGAAGGGCCCCCTGAGCCTCCTTTGCTCCAGGCTGAGCCCCTTTCCCAGCTCCCTCAGCCGCTCCTGCGGCTCCAGACCCTTCCCAGCTCCCTCAGCCTCTCCTCACATGACTTACCCTCCAATTAGTTTCCATTTTTAAGATTCAAACAATTTAGAAACTGAAATTAGGAAAACGAGCACGGAATCCTGGTGGAGAGGATCTGCAGGCTGGGCTCCAGGGCTGGGCACTGCGCAGGGCTGGGATGCCCCAGGAGCCCCCAGCTCCCGACAGACAAAGGGAAGGGAGAAGGGGCAGCAGTGGGAGCTGCCAGCCCAGGGCTGCATTCAGGAGCACAATTCAAGCACTGGCTCGATCCTGACTCAGGAATCTCAGAGGAGAAAAGAAATCAGGGAAGTGCAGGAGCTGCCACGTGTTCTGCAATCCAAGCAGCCTCGCAGAGGAAGCGCCAAGCCACACAAAGTCCAGGTGATTTACACAACGACTTTGATCTGGAAAGCTGAAAGGGAAGAGCTCTAAGAATACCTGGAGCATGAGAGTGACAAGGAAAAATACAAGGGAGTGAACAGGGAAAGGTTCAGCTCCCCAGCAGCTGCCAGGAGAATGTTCTGGCTGGATTCCCCCAGGAGAGCTTCTGACATCACAGCTTTACAAAGAGAGCCACACCGAGCGCTGCTCCAAAGGCAGGAATGTTACATCCAAACCCCAGGAATGCTGCTGAGCGCAGATGGATTACTCAGGCCCTTTGAAGGCAGCCAAATTCTTTCTAAGAGAGCTGAGAACCTCCTTCAAGGACTGCTGAAAGGCAGTTGGAATAGAAATGCTTAAGGGATTGCAAAAAAAAAAGCTTCCACATTTCCACATTTTTGGTACCACTTTCAAGCAGATTTTTCTGTTCAGGGTCAAGGTTTGCTCAGTTACTGCTGGAAAGCTTCAGGTCACAAAATTTAACAAAAAGTCCCTCAGATCAGGACACAACACTCTTGTTTTACCTCCATCTCAGCTCTTTGCTGTGCCAGGGCTTCCCCACCCTCACGGTTCATTCAAGACCCCTTGACAGGGAACCACAGTGCAGAGCTCACATTCTAAAAATGCACTGGAATTCACAAATCTGAACCCATTCCCGAATTCCTCCTGCTCTGCTCAATCCCAGCCCCAGAGCTGTCCCTGTCCCACCTGAGGGCGCAGGGGACGCGGTCGGGCCGCAGGGCTCTCATGATGCACAGGCACTGCAGGGCCGATTTGTTCTTCCACTCCTGCGGGAACCTCTCCTTTTCAGGACACTCCGACTCCACAAATTTCCTCCACCGTTTCGCAGACCCCTCGATATCCCGATCCAGGTTTCTGAACTCCTCCATGGCAGAGAGAGCCTGGAAAAAATCAGGGAAGTTCAGGAAGGACAACCCCACGTGCCTCTGAACCGTTTTTCTGACGTTACTGACTCCCCATGTTTTGCTCCACCTGGGAGCTGCAGTCTGGCAACCACAGCCAGAAACCCATCAGGAGCAGATTGTACCCCTTGGAGGGACAGTACAGGGAAGGATGAAAGGTGTTGGCATCATCCAGCACACCCTGTTCATCGCCCAAAGAGGGGAGAACTCTGCTCTCCTGTTTGGAAAAATCTCAGGTGCCAGGGGCTTGCTGCTGTCAGTTATCCCAGCAATGACTTTTGGAGGAGAGCTGGGAATCTGGAGCCTGTGGCTGATGGGAGAGTACAGTGCTGGCATTCCCACGAGCTGCACTCTCTCCTTCCACAGAAACACGGAGAATGTGCAGCAAACCCCACAACAGCTGCTGAAAAAACACACTGAACAATGACTCAGACACGCCACACTCACCAAAATCCTTATTTAAAAGGGATTTCACGGTTGGAATATTGTCCTCACAGGAGCACAGAATGGTTTGGGCTGGAAGGGACCTTGAAGATCCTCTTGGTCCAACCCCTTGCCATGGTTTAGGTCATTTCATACCCACACAGAGTTAATTTTCTCTCCCTGTTCCCCCTTCCACATTCCCCTGTGGAACCGCAACACGTGGTTCCCACCCATTTCACAGTGACCACGGAGCAGGAACCTCCACAAACATGGGGGGAAGGTAAAGAGGTGGGTGCTTTCTCTGTCCAAGCACTCAGCCCATCCAGGATCGTGATAAAAACCAAATCATTGAGTTTCTATTTGCCAAAGGCACACAAAGATGAATTTCTGGGTGCTACGTGCTTGGTGCTAGCTGAAGAATGCCCCAAAAAACAGCCAAGCAAAGCCTTAAATAAATTAAAATTACAATGAAAATGTAGTTGGATTTTGTAGTTAGAAAGTGGCAACTGTAAATGTTACGCAGACAAGTGAAGAACTCAAATTCTCCCTCAGCCAAGTGGCAGCAGAACACATTGCAGAGCTCGTAGGGCTCCTCTGGATTCCAGTAAAATTCTGGCTCAAATAAACATCTTCATTCTGCATAATCTGGAGCTGTGAGCAGCTGAACACGGAATGGAAGAGACAAGTGAGGGATAAAAGAGGAGTGCAGGGTAACAGGCAGTGACAGAGCTGTTTCCTGCAGGAGGAGCAGGGCCCCAGGGCAAGGCAGGAGCTCCTGGCCGGGCAGAGGGGCTCCCACAGCAGCGCTCCCGCTCCCACCCCGTACAGCCTCACTGTGGGAAGTGTCCTCTGGGAGATGCTGTGTCCACACCTTGTCCAGGTGGACTGGGAAGGTCCAGCCTTGCACAGGGCTTGGAAAGTCACAGCAGGGCCGGGCAGAGGTGTGAGATTGTCTGGGACATGCTGCTGTTGCAAACAAGGCAGAAACATTGAGGATGAAACTGTTTTAAAACCCCACTTTCCCTCTGGCACACTTCCCAGGGAGAAGACAAGAGCAGTGTAAAACTCTTCCTAATAGACTGAATTTAGTCCCAGAGAGTGAAGAGAGGGGAGGAAGATGTCAGGAAAGGCAGCTCCTGATAACAAATGTCTTCACGTTCGTAGTAGTGGGAATTACAGGACCATAGAATGGTTTGGGTTGGAAGGGACCTGAAAGATCAATGAATTTGAACCCCTTCCACTACTCCAGGGTGCTCCAAGCCCCGTCCAGCCTGGCCTTGGGCACTGCCAGGAGTCCAGGGGCAGCCCCAGCTTCTCTGGGCAGCCTGTGCCAGGTGCAATGCCTGTGGATGACAGAGGGAAGAGGTTCTGGAGCTGTTCCCAGAGTGGCCACGGCCCAGGACCTTTGCTGCACATCCCCTCCCAGCCTCACAGCAGCAGAGGTTGGAAGAACCCTCTGGAGGGGCCCGGGCCAAGCTCCGGCTCGGGCTGGGTCTGGCCAGGGCTGTGCCCACCACGGCACTGCCCTCCAGGGTGAAGCTCTCTGCCCCTCCGGGTGCCCTGCTGAAGGGCTGCACTGCCCTCACGCTAAAGGAGACGGTTTTTATAAGATATGTTCAAGCAGAACCTCCCCAGCTGCCGTTTGTCCCAGTGGATCCTTATTGCCCACACCAGGAGCATGGAGAACATGGCTCTGTCCTGTCCCAGCTGGACAAATGTCCCCACTGTCCCTCACAGGGCCAGGACCAGAGCTCTGGGCAGAGGGGAACTTGCAGATTCCACCGTAAATTCTGCAACAGCCCCAGCCCTGCCCAAGGGCACCATTCCATCAACACCTCCCCCCAGGGCACGGAGAAGGGCAGAGTGTTTGCAGAGCCACAGTACAGACGGGCTCAGCTCTGCACCGACCAGCCCCTGCCACATTCCCAGGGATCCAGAGAATTCCCTGGAGATCTGAGCACAGCAGTGACTCAACAGCTGCTGCTGCCATGAGTGGATTTGCACTCACAAGGAGAAACGTCAGCCACAAGAGGACTCGCTCCAAATTCAGCGCCATATCCTGAGCTCTGTGAGGAACCAGACACCAGAGCAGAGAACAGGAGGAACTGAAATTCCCAGGAATGATGCCACAGGTTCTGACCTGCCAAGCCCTGGGCCTTGCAGGAATCAGTGATCCCGTGCACCTCTCCTGGCTGGGCGGAACGTGACGGCAAATGTTGAATTCAGGGAATTCACAGTGCAAGTGCTTATATAAAACATCTTCTCACTGTTGACTTTTGACGTGATTTACTTAAAATATCACTTCAGAACTTTGGCTGCTGCTGCTTCGAGAAGTCTCTTGGCTGATGTTAACAAGGGAGACGTTGAAAAATTGCTTTTTTCTACTAAATGACAGACGTGTAATCAGGAATGATGGGCTCCCTCTCTCCCTGAACAACACATTGCGGAACCACGAAAGCTCTAATTGCAAATAAAAACCCTGTATTATAAAAATTAACGCTAAAATTTTCATCAGCCAACAATTTTAATAGCATTTATTAGGAGTGATGGTATTAATGGGAGATGCTTCTATTTAAAAGCCAGTGGAGGGAAAGCTCTTTCAAACAGAAATCTTTCTGTGAATATTAATGGCTTTTCAACACCTCTGTTGTGAATTTTTCCAGGAAACTTAGTCCAACACTAACCTATCCCTGTTCCCAGGCAGGAGAGGTTCACCGGGGCAGCAGATGGGAACTGCACATCAGCCTGTGCAGGGAATCTATTTTTGTCCACATAATGAGAAGTGCACTCGTCTCTTAGAGTTGTCATGGAAATTGAGAGACGCAAAAAAATATTGGTCAAAATAGAAAATGATCCAAAGGGCTGGAGGACGCGAGCTGTTGTCTTTGCAACCCACGCTGTGCTCAGCTCTGATGGCTGAAAACAGGAGGGGCCTGAGTTTGTATCTCAAAGTGAGAGTTCTCCAGCAAAACAGGGCTCTTCACACCATGGCAAGGCGAGGATCACCATCTTCTCAGAGAAAATGGGTTCCATTCACTGAGTCACAGACAAGTGGCTTTGTCACTTCAGGTCCCTCCGACAGCTCCTCGTCCAAGGCAGCAGCAGCAGCAGCGTTCCCGTGGAGCTGGGGCGGCAGCAGCTCCGTGGGCTCCACACATTCCCAGATGCTGAGCTCACTCACCCCCCCCAGCTGAGGGAAACACAGCCTGGATCAGCCCCTGGCCCCAGGACAGGATCCTGGATACCAACACAGCCTGGATCAGCCCCTGGCCCCGGGATGGGAATCCTGGATACCAACACAGCCAGGATCAGCCCCTGGCCCCAGGACAGGATCCTGGATACCAACACAGCCTGGATCAGAGCCTGGCCCTGGGACAGGATCCTGGATACCAACACAGCCTGGATCAGCCCCTGGCCCCGGGACAGGATCCTGGATACCAACACAGCCTGGATCAGCCCGGGCCCCAGGATGGGAATCCTGGATACCAACACAGCCAGGATCAGCCCCTGGCCCCGGGATGGGAATCCTGGATACCAACACAGCCAGGATCAGCCCCTGGCCCCGGGATGGGAATCCTGGATACCAACACAGCCTGGATGGGGAGAGGGATCCTGGATACCAACACAACAGGGATCTGGGACAAGGATCCTGGATGCCATCACAGAATGGATTGGGGCAGGAATCCTGGATGTCAACACAACACAGATTGGGACAGGAATCCTAGATGCCATCACAGCATGGATTGGAATGGGACAGGAATCCTGGATGTCAACACAGACTGGATTGGGACAGGAATCCTGGATGCCAATACCAATTGGGACAGGGATCCTGGACGCCATGGCAGCGTGGACTGGGACAGGATCCTGGACGCCATGGCAGCGTGGACTGGGACAGGATCCTGGATGCCACGGCAGAGCAGCACTGGTGAGCCCAGGGGTGCCCTCCACACACGGCCAAGGATCTGAGGGAACGGGGGATCTGTGTGGTGACACCGTCTGGGGGACAGGGAGAACACCCACGGAGGAGAGGGAACCCCCAGGATCCCGAGGAGTTTTTAAGGAGAGAACAGCTCCAAAGGGCCGCTGTCACTGCTGCTGCATCCGAGTTGCCCCTGGTGCCAGACCCAGCCCAAGCTCCGGACATTTATTGGAGGGAACACCTGCTCTGATCACTGCTCCAAGGGAACCATCTGCTCCAACTGGCCTCAAGTTCACATGTTGCTTCATTATAAAACCTAAAAAAACCCCAAACATGTACATTAGCACCATGTTTTCTTCCCCTCGGTTCCAAAAGGAATTATCCTTTAAGAAAAAGAGATTGTTTTGCATTTGAAATTTTTTCCATAATTTAAAATGTGACCTTGCTCAAGAACAGCTGTGGGGCAAGGCAGGGCAAAGTCACCTCATTGCTGTGCCCTGTCCTGGCACAAACAGGGTGAAAATAACACAGAGCCAGTAAAGGCAGGGCTGTCAGAACACTCCTGACACCCAGTTACCTCCTCCCAGCAGCCAGGAGACTGCGCTTTAAACGACAGCAGGAAATCGAAATAAAGGAATTTGAGGGGTTTTGTAAAAGCTCTCATTATCTTTTGAGGCTTCAGGTTATATCTGGTTTTTACTTTCAGTTTTTACCTACATATCTTGCTTTTCTTCAAAAAAACTTGAGCCTCTGCTTTAAAAACTATATTCTGTAGGGAACACGCTGAACATCAAACCTCTCCCTATAAAAATCACACAACCTGACAAGTCTGGAAAGAAATGATATTTCATATTCTCACAGTTTTAATAATCTGTGAGATGATTAAATCCTGATGATTAGTCACGATTTCACTCACAGAATTAAGGAGCTGTGGCTTTATGAATTGCATTACACAGCTTTTAAGCAGAAACCCACAAATGAGAGGCTCACAGCGCTCAGCAGTTGCGCCACCGACCCTGAGCTGATCTCCTGGGACAGCAGTGACACCTCTCTGAGAGGTCCTGGGGCAGGGGTGGCCTCAGGAGCCACCCTGGGGGCCAGGCCAGCTCTTGGGAAGCCGAGCCTGCAGGCCAAGGACAGGGGAAGGAATAATTTCCAAAATGCGAAGCTGGGCAGGCTCCCCTGAGTGCCTGCAGTCCCCAGGATGGGATCCCAGTGCAGAATCACCCCACCCATTAACACACCTGAGCTGTGCAGCCGCTGCCACAGCTTGGCTGTGAGTTCCAGAGCTGTGCTGTACGACATTCCAGAGGGACACCTGGAAATTCCAGGGAATTCCAGAGGGTGGGAAGGTCCCAGCACAGCCCAGCTCCCAGCTCAGGGTCTGCCCGTGGCCTTGAGGGGTTTGGGGTGGCTCGTGGTGAGCTCTGTGCTGGGGTTTAGTGACCATGGTGGGATTCAAGAAGCTTGAAGGTCTTTTCCAACCTTAACGACTCCACAATTCCGTGATCCCCAAGCACTTTGTAAAGGTCTCACGCTGTCCGTGGGCACTGCCTACACAGGTTTCAGTGAATATTCACAATTCCTCTCTTTCATTTTCTGCATCTGTCCCAAAAGTCTTTAGGAAAAGCAGCATCCCCACAGCTGGGAGATGACAGCTCCTGGAAGAATGGCAGAGTCAGAGCCGCACCTGGCTCCAGCTGATAGATTGGATCATTCAGGAAAAGGACGTCCAGGCAGATGAATTGCTCCATTTAAATACTACTGTTAACTAGAGGAATTAATGGAGCAGATGATGGATTATTTACAGCCTCTCCCATCCCAGGTTTTGGGCTGTATTATTCATACACTGGAGGTGTTATTTTCTGTTTAGCCGCACCACCTGAATAATTTAACTCACAAGACAAATCTCTACCAAAGGTGAAAATAAAGATTTGATGGGTTTGCCACGCTTCAATCACCATTCAACACAAAAATGTTATTTTAACCCTCCTCATTTCTTTCCTAAAATCTGACTGACAAGCTCAAGGCACTGCATGCCCCCGTCTCCCTTCAAACTCCTCCTTGCTGCTCCTACATTTTAATGGGACAGGAGGTGTGCAGAGCCACAGCACAGCACTGGACAACCCCACCCTGCTCCTCTGCAGGATCCCAGAGCATCCCAGCATGCAGGGTGGACACCGGACCCAGTCTGACGAGTGATGGGTCAGATCTCACCACCTTTCCACGGAAAATTCCCAGTGAAACCTGTGCCATAAATTAGGGAACAATGGCCTCAGCACTCCTCTGCCTCCTACCAGAGCGTTCCCAGAGCCAGCTCCTCCTGATGGAAAGGTCAGGAACAGAAACCAGACTTAGTCATAATCTTTGTGTTCTCGTTGCTCACAACCACCCACCGCATTTTCTTTGTTTTGCCTGGGATGTCTCCCAGATGGGCTCATGTTGACATTTTCTCTGAATTTTCTATAAAGGTTGTGCAGGTGGGTTTGAGGAGGGGCCTTGCACAGCCAGGCTGTTCTCCCAAGTCCTGCTCTCCCTCTTTCCTCTTCACTCTTGGATGCCTCTCAGCAGAGCAGGGACACACATCCAGAACCAGAAGCTGGGCCTGGGTCCCTGAGGGCAGCTGAAAGGTGGAACCTGTGTATTTCCAAAAACTCCCCTGACTCTGGTTGTTATAAACCCAGATGGGCCATCGCCATGGGCCAAGGCACAGCAAAACTGAAAGAGAAAACCTGTCCCACTGACTGCAAGATCTCAGCTGAAGCAGCTGGTCCAGGTGTCCCTGTTGGAAACTCCCAAGGTTCGTGGTTCTGTCCTGATAAATGGACACAGACATACGGACTCATGCCCTGATGAGAGTTCTCCCAGCTCCTCACCGTGATGCTCTCACCCGAGGTTTCACCGGAGCAGGAGAGGCCCCAAGCACAGGCACAAGAGGGAAGGAGCTGCAGAGCTGCTCCTCCCACAGTCGGGGCACCCTGAGATCCTCCCACCCTGGGCACAGCCCTGCCCAAAGGACCTGGGGCTGGAAGCTGCAGCTCTCTGTTTTTCCAGCCTTAACAACTCCACAATTCCGTGATCCCCAAGCACTTTGTAAAGGTCTCACGCTGTCCGTGGGCATCACCTACATAGGATTCAGTGAATATTCACAATTCCTTTCTTTCACTTTGTGCATCTGTCCCAGAAGTCTTTAGGAAAAGCAGCGCCCCCACAGCTGGGAGATGACAGCTCCTGGAAGAATGGCAGCGTCAGAGCTCTGCATTTCCTGCGGCGTTTGAGGTGCCCCTGGCTCCTCCCTTCACTGACACAGGGAGCCAGCTGCTCTGTCCCTGCCAGAGGACACTCTGGAGATCAAACCCTCCTGGCCTCTCAGGCTTGAGGTCCTCACACAAAACCTCTCCCCTTCCCTCTCCTCAGCCTCTTCACAGTCATGTTCCCAGCTGTCCCACACTTCTCAGTGCTCCCCTCCATCCTGTCCCCACAAGCTCCACACCTTGGAAAGCGACGCTCAGAGATCAGCCCAGGCTGCAGCAGGGGCTTGGGCAGCTCTGGTTGAAGGGCAGAGCGTGGCCCCGGGGCTCCTGGTGGGCTCCTGGTGGGCTCCTGGTGGGGTTCTGGGGTCCCCTGATGCTCTGTGATCCCATTGTGAGAATGAAACACAGAGCAGAGAGCCTCCACAAGAGGCCACCTCACGTTCCCCAAGCCAGGGAAAGCCCTGATTTTACCCTCAGGGTCCCAGAGGTCACTGCCAGTCCAAACTGAGCACTGAGTCTGCAATCCCCACAGCTCCTCCTGTGAACCAGCACAGCCAGGAAAAGGACACAGGCACAGAGCTCTGTCACACAGCGAGGAGCAGCGAGGAGCTCCAACAGGTCCTTCATCACGGAATCTGGGAATTGTTCAGGTTAAAAAGGATCTCTGAGATCACCAGGTCCCACCTTCAACCCAGCACTACCATGTCCTCCAACGCCACATCCACACGGCCGTTCCCTGTGCTCCTGTCCCTGTGCCCTGGGAGCAGAGCCCGACCCCCCCGGCTGCCCCCTCCTGCCAGGGAGTTGTGCAGAGCCAGAAGGGCCCCCTGAGCCTCCTTTGCTCCAGGCTGAGCCCCTTTCCCAGCTCCCTCAGCTGCTCCTGGGGCTCCAGCCCCTTCCCAGCTCTGTCCAGCCCCTCAATGTCCCTCTGGTCATGAGGGGCCAGAGCTGCCCCCAGCACTGGAGATGCCCCAGCAATGCCAGCACAGGGATGGGCACTGCCCTGCTCTTGCTGCCACCCCAGTGCTGGCACAGCCCAGGGGCCATTGGCCTCTTGCCCCCTGGGCACCCCTGGGCTCATGTCCAGCCTCTGTCACCGGCACCCCCAGGGCCTTTCCCAGTTTTCCAGCCCCTCTGCCCCAGCCTGGGGTTGGTGAGATCCCAGGCCAGGATGAAGCCATTACCTCCCTCTCCTTCCCTTTAGAGGGTGAAGGAGCTTTTCCATTCCAAGTGCTCAGCTGACAGCAGGCTTTGTGTCAGGGGGGATTGAGAGGGAAAGAGGCTGTAGAGCATCCAGAAAAACTCCATTTCCATTCTGCAATCAAATGGACAAAGTGCATCCTTAAATATTTGATGCGATCCCAATCTCTGCTGTATTTCAGATAAGCATCAGATCCTCAGTGAGCAGGTTGAAAAAGAAAAGGGGGGAAAAAAAGGTAAAACATCCTCAAGTAGCATTTCTGTGAGACACTGGGAATATTTCTCTGAGACTTGATACAGAGGACAGGCGAATGTCCTTAGGAAACTTCTAGATGAGAGCAGATAAATGCCCATTGAAGTGTCACGATCAATGTTTCTATCAAAGATGCTCTAAAAGGCTGTACATCTGAAGAGCAGAGTTAATGGAAGATATTTAATTAAGACTATGATTTTCTGGCATAATAACAATTCTGAATGTGGATGGGAAGCTGTGAGCTGCCAGCCTTTCCTGTCTGACCAGCCTGATCAAAGGACATTGCATATGCACAGAGAGCACAATGTCTGCAGCAGATTGTGTCACAATGACTCTTGGAGAAGAATGAAAAATTTCCTCATCTAAAAAGTACAAGAAGTGAAAGTTGGAAGAAAGATTTCTGCTCTTTTGTCCCAAAAAAAATCCAGTTTTCTTAAATGCAGCATATACGATTCAGTATTTTATCTCATAAGCCACGCACGCAATCTTATCATCTGCATTCTGCAAAATTATAAATATGGAGTTAATATACGACTTTGTCTAGGGCTGTTCTCCTCCTCGAAAGCTGAATTCGGTATTTAGAGCTCATTATTCCCCATCACATTTATTAAACAATGCCCTTTCAGTGGCGTTTTCATATCTGCATAATGAAAATTCTCCCTCTTCAGAAAAAGATGAGGGAAGTGATTGGGAGAAGAAGTAATCCAAGCTGGCCAGGTGTGCTCCTGCTGTGCATTAACTCGCTGCACTTATCCCGCGGGACACATCTGCATTCAGCACGGAAGAGGCGACGCAGGGAACATCACAAAGGAAATCAGGCTGGGGAAAGGCACAGCCCAACCGAGGGGTGTGGGACAGCCGGGCACGGGCACAGCCACGGGCACCACGGGCAGCCGGGGAGCACGGGGCACAGGGAGGAGCTGGAGCTTGGGAGGACGTGGCAGCTGGGGTGACTTGGGGTGCCAGGGAGCCCCACTGAGCCCCCTCCAGGTGGAGGCTCTCCAGTCTGTGTTTCCTTCCCACAATGGGATCACGGAGCATCAGGGGACCCCAGGAGCCCACCAGGAGCCCTGGGGCCACACTCTGCCCTTCAACCAGAGCTGCCAAGCCCCTGCTGCAGCCTGGGCTGACCTCTGAGTGTCACATTCCAAGGTGTGGGGACAGGATGGAGGGGAGCACTGAGAAGTGTGGGACAGCTGAGAATATGACTGTGAGAAGAGGCTGAGGAGAGGGAAGGGGAGAGGTTTTGTGTGAGGACCTCTAGCCTGAGAGGCCAGGAGGGTTTGATCTCCAGAAGTGTCCCCTGGAAGGGACAGAGCAGCTGGCTGGGCCAAACCAGAACCAGGAGAGGGTGAGGTTTTGGCCAAGCCAAGCCTGGCAGTGCAGATCATGAGGGCACAGCCCCGGTGCCATCAGTGGTGGCGAAGCTTGAGCAGAGCCCAGCTGGCCCAGGGGATGCTCAGGCGCTCTGTGCCAGGCACACACAGTGCCCTCCTGAGCCCTCACAACGCCAGCCGGCTCTGAGCAGAAGTGACCGAGCCGTGGGCGAGGCTGTGCCTGAGCCCGCGACGGGCACGGGGTCTAAACTCGGGTCTAAACTCAGCTCTAAACTCAGGCCTAAACCCACAGCCATGCACCCACAGGGCTGTAACTGGGATTGCCAAAAACTCAAGGGCCAATAAACCCACAGACATCAACAGAACATAAACACTGATAAAGCTGACACCAACCATATTATTTACAGTAAAATCCAAAGCAAGGCTGGCTCACACCATGGGCAGAAGGAGTTTATCCCTCAGGCCCCAGAGCCCAGCACAGGTGGGGAAGGCTCAGTGCCCTCCCTGCTGCTCTGCTCCTCCCTCGGTGCCGGCAGAAGGTGCCCGGGCACAAGCTCAGCGTGAGCCACACAATCTGCCAGTCCCTTGCTGGTTCACCCTTGGCTGTGGTGAGCTCTCCTGCTCCCGGGCAGGGGCTGGGCACGAGCCAGGGCAGGACAGTGGGACACAGCAGAGAGGTGGCTCTGGCTGGGGAGGTCAGGGGGATTTTACTGTGAGCATCAGCTGCTGCCAGGGCCAGCAAGTGACTCCTGGCTCATTTTACTGGTTAGTCTGGATATGGTCTGAGAGACCAAACAACCCCAAAATCAAATGGTATCATTCCAACATCACACTCAGGGTAAAACCATGACAGGAGCTGGCTGTCCTTGCCCTGGGGATAACCAAGAACAGCTCAACCTGGGCTTCACACAGGGCTCAAGGGACCACAAAGCATCAGTTCAGAGATGAATTCAGAGATGAATTCAGAGAATTCTCACCCTCCAGAGGAAAATCTCTGCCTGGATTCTGTGGTAACTCAATCACACCATGAGAATTCCCAAATGGCATTTGCACCTGGCTGTGGCCTCAGCTGTGTCCTCACATTCACTGGTGGGGAAAGCACCAGACGAGCCAAGAGGAACAGCCAGCCTTGCACAGACACAGAAAATGTTTGCAGAAAGCACCAGCCAGGCCAGGAGGAACGGCCAGCCTTGCACAGACACAGCAAATGTTTGCAGAAAGCACCAGCCGAGCCAGGAGGAACGGCCAGCCTTGCATGGACACAGAAAATGTTTGCAGAAAGCACCGGCCAGGCCAGGAGGAACGGCCAGCCTTGCATGAACACAGAAAATGTTTGGAGAAGTACCAGCAGAAATAAAAACTTTCAGGGCAGACATTGGGAGCACAGAGGGGGAGAACAGTACAACAGGCTGCAATAAAGGAAATTGAAAAGAGACAGAAAACCTCATTAGGAGTAAAAGAACATTTCTGCCTCCTCAAGGGATCACTGCTAAGCCCCTGCAAATGAGAGGCCTTAGGACTGAAATGACCAACCCTACAAAGCCAGGGACTCAGCAAGGGCACTGCTTTAATTAAATGGCAAAATTGTGTCCCCTTCCTGCTCTCAACCAGCCCCCCATGAGCTGGAGGCAGGATTTACAGCGAGGCAGTGACGGTGCCCTTTGCTGACACCTCCCCTGCTCCAGAGCCAGGCAAGCTCCTCCACGGGGGCTCCGCAGGTCCCCTTCCCTCCCACACAGGCTGACTGACGAGCAGAGCCCAGCCGAGCTCAGAGCAGCTTTGCTCAGCCTTTATTTAGCTTCAATTCCATTCCTGTTTCAGGTTTAAAGCAGCACCAAAGGGCTTGAAATGTGCCTGTTTTCCCAAGTCCAGCAGCAGATGCCATAAAAGCCGCTCCCTTTCCCTACAAACCATGTCCTTGGGGCCAGGGCTGGGGCTTTCTCCAGCCAGGGGCAAACACCCCCTTCCCTGGCACACAGAGCAAAAGGCTCTGGGAAACTTTGCGCTGAACTTGAAAGGAGCTGGAGAACTAAATCATAAATGAGAGTTTCATAAATGAGCTGCTGCAGCACCACGAGCTGCAAACAGCCACCCAACTGCAAAGGATTGTTGGCCTATATTTATTATTAACCAGCCCCCAACAATAAATAATAAGCCGAGTCACACAAGGCCAGTTGCATGCCCAGAGCCCTCAACATTTAATGAGGTTTCCTTGCAAGTTAATGTGCCCAAAGTGGGAGGCTCAGAACGGGCCACAAATATGAATATTGATTTCTTTTGGCATTGTCTTGGCCAGAACCCCCTGGCCAAAGGAGCCTTTTGGGCTGGAGCATTTAAAATATTTCTGTGAAAAATCAGCAGAAAGCTAAATTTCACTTTGAATTTGAAATATAAATCTGAAGTGTACTTTGCTCAAGCTTTGTTGAAGAAACAATTTATTATAGCATTTAATCTTCTTGATATAAGAAAAGGAGATTTTAGCCTGCTAATAAGCTGTGTAGAAGCCATGACTAATTAACCTAATTATAGCAGTCTGTGACAAAATATGATTGTACTAAACCCATGCCTCAAGTAACTGGAATTGCCAAGAACTCAAAGGCTAATAAACCAACAGACATCAATAGAACATAAACAATAATAAAGTTGACACCAAGCATATTATTTATAGTAAAATCAATACTACAATCGTCACAAAAGACAATCTGAAGGGTATTCAGCATCTGATAATGCAGAATTCACTACCAGAAAGTCCTGAAATTCATAAAATTAGTGTGATGGCTCTTGAGATGTGCAGCTCCTGGGACCATGGGACACAGGCTGAGGACACCCGGGGGGTGCAGCACACCTGGAAACCTTCACTTGAATTTGTGGGCATCACCCTTTCCACCTCAACCACAAACCCACAAACCCCAGAGACTCAGTGGGGCAGGGAAAGCAGAGTGGGAAGGGCTCATCTTGAAAGGGAATCACCTGGGAAGGGGCTTCAGGTGATGCCTCCCCTCTACCCCGCCTCCTTTGGGACAAACCTCCAGGTGCTCGCCCCATAACGAACACCCAGCACCCATCCTGGGCTGGCCGGGGGTGTCACAGTGCAGGCTGCACATCCAGGCATGGAATGGGAACTCCAGCAGCTGCTGGAAGGGGGGAAGCCCTTGTTCCACCCTAACGGGGTCTGAGCTCTGAGGAGCAGCTCCCTGCTGCTGTCACCGCAGCTCTGACCCAGCACAGGTGCACCCGGGCACTGCCTGCTCTCCTGGCTGTCAGGGATCACAAATTCATGGAATTCTGAGCTGGAAGGACCCACAGGATCACCCAGTGCAGCTCCTGGCCCTGCACAGACCCCCCAACAACCCCACCCTGGGCACCCCTGGCAGCGCTGTCCAAACGCTCCTGGAGCTCTGGCAGCCTCGGGGCCGGGACCATTCCCTGGGGAGCCGGGGCAGTGCCCAGCACCCTCTGGGGGAGAACCTTTCCCTGCTCTCCGGCCTGGTCCTGCCCTGGCACAGCTCCAGCCATTTCCAGGGTCCTGTCCCTGTCCCAGAGACCGGAGCTGCTCCTCTGACATCAGTCCTGGTGCCCCTGGGCAGGAGTGAAGCCAGAATAACGCCTGAGGGTGACTGCCTGGGAGTTCGTGTCCCTTTTGGTGTTTCTGGCCCTGAGCTGGCACTGCAGCGGCTGCCCTGAGCAGTGAGGCTGCTGCAGTCCTGCTGAGGCACCCAGGGAGCAGGAGAGGCCCTTTCAGCCCCGTGCAGTGGGGCTGGCAGCACAGGGGGGTGACCTCACACAGAAAACCCACTGCAAAGCTGGCAGGTGAGGGTTTGGAGAATGCACCAGGCATGAGGCACAGGCATCCTTGGGTTCTACTGGAGCAATAGAGAATCACAGAATCATAAAGGCTGGAAAAGACCTCTGAGATCACCCAGTCCAACCATCAACCAGCATCACCACTAACCCAGGAAACAGATGTGTATCTGCAGGTGCATAAAAGTATCCCCAAAATGAGGATTAGAGCCTGAAATCTCTAAATCCTGTGTGAGAAGGAAAATCACGCTCCAGAGGAACTCAAAGACTGAAGTAGGAAGAAGCTCTGCAATGCAGGACACTCCCAGGCAGTGCAGATGAGAACCCAGGGGGACTCCAGAAAGCTGAAATGCACATTTAAACCTCATTTTCCCAGGCTGAACCTGGGCAGGGGCAGAGCAGAGCTGGGGAAGCCTGTGAGGTCAGGCAATCATGAGAATGGACACTCACAATCCATACAGACTGCACAGCCCAAAGACAAAAATGCTGTTACAAATCTGTGTTTCATGGGTTTGATGGCTGAGTCCTCCTGATTGTGTGCATTGACCCTCAGTGTCCAGTTAATTGGCCTTCAAACAAGGAACAAAAGTAAAGCTGCTGCTGTCTGAACAGCCGAGTGCCACCGCTGAATAAAAGATGATTAAGGAAAAGGTGCAGGGTTTTTTTAATTCCTTCATTACTGTGGAAATAGATCTTTCAGAGGCTGAACAGAGCTGGTTTAGTGAGAAATTCCATTGCTTGGCATCACAGGCTGATGAAGGGGGAATTTCTGCAGAGATGTCTTTGGCCTGGATGAAGATTTTCTGTCTGGTCCCCCTCCAGGAGCCAGATACATTCTCCATTCAGCAGGGGGAAGGAATAAAAAGGGAAAACCCAATGGCCCAGGTGAAAGTGTGAGAATTACCCCACTGAAATGGGGATATCTTCACTCCCTACCTCACAACACCGGGAAAACGCCCCACAGAGGCAACGGGCTGTAAATAAAACTGATTGCTGCATCTCCACAGGTGCCAGAGGCTGCTCAGCACCACAGCCAGGCACGAGACACAGCCCCAGCTCCAGCAGGGGTCAATGAACAGGCCAAAGGTGGAGAATATTTGGGCCCTTTCAGAAAACAAATCCACCCTGGTGAATCAGGTCCCATCCCAGCACAATGCACATTTGCTGATAGAGAGGAGCAAATATGGGATAATTCCCATTTCTGTGGGATGCTATTCCTCCCTCTCACTCCAAGCACGTGGCAGGGGCCAGAGCTGCCCGTTCCCAGGAGAGTTTCCCTGCAGCCATCACAGCTCCAACCCCAGCACATCCCTGCAGACATTCCCACCTCTTCCCAAACACAGGAACATCTCCGTGTCCTTTAGAACCACAAACCCCTGAGGGTACTCTCAGTGTGGTCTAACAGGGAGAAGCCTAAATCCCAGAGGGAAAAATTGTCTTTTTGGGGACACAAGAGCCCTCAAAATCAGTGTTGGACCTGCAGAACCCTCCATGTCTGTGGCCTCTCTGTGCTGCTCCTCATGCACGGGCAGATCTTTGTTCACCGAACGCCACAAGGACCCACCTGAAGGGCTGGAGAGCTTTAGAGGAGACAAGGGGAGCTGATTTTCCCTGGATCAGGTACCTTGATTCCTCCCCAGGAATGGTCAGACAGGAACTCCACAGGGCTTGTGACCCCGGGCTGGGCTGGGTATCTGAGCAGGAAATCCAGTTCTGCTGGGTCGATTTCATTATTCATCAGGAGGATCTGTAATGCCAAACAAGCAAGATATCCTGGATCAGCTGGGATCCAGAGTAGCAACAAACTCCAGCAGATTAATTATTCAATTAATGTGCTTGAAAAACACGTGGCTAAAACGCACACGGTGCCCTGCACTGGAGGGGTGTGATGGATCCACCTTGTAAGTGCTCTGGGTGTCCCAGAAGAGGCCCAGGAATGAATGTGGAGATTGGCAAAAGGACAGGAAGGAAGTTGGGAAAACCCATGTAGGGTTGGGAAAGCTCAAGGTGGGCAAGGGCTGAGATCCAGGTGGGTGGAGAGCACCCTGAGGAGGAGGCCCTGGCAGCAGAGCCAGGCTGGAGCTGCCCGTGCCCGAGAGCCACAGTTGGAGAGCAGAGAAATCCCCTGCAAGGCCCAGAGCATCCCCAGGGAACGCTCCCAGCGCCTTGGCCATCCCCCGCTGGCTTGCTCAATTAAAAAGCAAATGGAGACATGCTGGGAGTGTTCGGGAAAATAAACAACAACCAAACAAACAGCAATAACAACGTCAAAACCCAACAAAACCCCCACCACCTGCACCAAGAGAAGGAGGCTCTGAGGTCTCAAACCTCAGGGTCACTCCAATGTTTTTTACCATCAACGGTGGCTTTGGGCAATAAATGGAGAAAAACTGCCAGAGGTGATTCTGGACAGGCAGGGGTGAGCCCAGCTGGAGCCACAGCTCCAACTGCACTGCCAGGATCCCGAAATCTCCGACTGCAGAACTCTGAACACAACTCAGGGGTGGAAAAGCCAGTGCTGGAGCAGTGAGGGTGACATTTCCCTGTCCCACACCCTGCCCTGTGTCCCACTGACGCCAGCAGGGCACCTGAACTGTGCTGGGCACCAGGGAGGGCAGCGAGGCCTCAAGAGCCAAATCTTATTTATATGAGAGCATCCTGTGCTCGGCACTCAGCTGCCTGCACACACTGCCTCTGGTGCTCCTGACACAGGGAACTGAGCATTTGCTGTTTCCAGTGCTTGGTGCAGTCACAAGCACAGTGTGAGCCACTTCAACACTTTGTTCAGTCCTTTACATGTTAGAAAATGTAAGTGGGTCAGAATTATTGCAAAACATAAGCTGAGTTTTTACACACAGACAATTTAATAATTTATTAATATTGATTTATATCTTGTTAGAGTCCATTTTTTAATATCTGCATGTATCCGTGTGTACATAGAATTTCTTCTCCTTTTACACGCAGTGTTTTGTTATGCAGAATTAAAAAAGTCATGGCCATCACTGGATCAAGGTTAACCAGACCTGCACAGCGTTTCAGCACTCCAACCCTGGCTCATGGCTGCATTCTTGGAGGATTTTTCCAACCTTATTTATTCTATGATTCCACATGTCAGGGCATCACACAGTCATTCACTGCACAAACTCCACACCAGCTCCACAGCTTCACTCCCAGCACTATATAGCGATTTGCTCTCAGGACAGGGACATGCAGAGGTCTCCTTGCTCAGATTGTGCACTAAAAATGACTCAAACACAGTCACCATGGCACAGCAGCTCTGCAGGATGCACCTCTTTGGGTTAAATACAAGAAACCTCCCAGGCCAGTTTGTTCTGCCCTTTTTTCCAGGTCCTGCAAGCAGGAATTACTCTCTCAAATAACCTTTGTCAGTGTAATTCAAACCCAGCACAGCATCTGTGCCTGTTCTTGGCAGGAATAAATCCTGGGAGGGGCAGAGGGAGCTGGGAAAGGGGCTCAGCCTGGAGCAAAGGAGGCTCAGGGGGCCCTTCTGGCTCTGCACAACTCCCTGACAGGAGGGGGCAGCCGGGGGGGTCGGGCTCTGCTCCCAGGGCACAGGGACAGGAGCACAGGGAACGGCCTCAGGCTGGGCCAGGGGAGGCTCAGCTCGGACAGCAGCAGGAATTTCCCCATGGAAAGGGGGCTCAGGCCTTGGCAGGGGCTGCCCAGGGAGCTTTGGAGTCCCCATCCCTGGAGGTGTCCCAGGAAGGGCTGGAGGTGGCACTCAGGGCTCTGGGCTGGGGACAAGGTGGGGATTGGGTTGGACTCCATGGGCTGGGAGAGCTTTCCCAGCCTGAATTCTGTGATTCCAAGAGAGGCAGAGAAGATCACGGAGTCCCCAGCCCCTGTACCTGCCCTGGCACTGGCTCCTGTCCCCAGGGTGCCCGCGGTGGTGCCGTTACCTGGAAGGTGAGCTGGGCACTGAAGGTCAGTTTGTCCCTCTCGAAGAGCCCCCGGGCCGCGTACTGGAAGGCGCAGAAGGTGATGCTGTCGGTGAGGCTCAGCACCCGCCCCGCCAGGCTCTCGGCTGGGGCTGCCCTCTCCATGGCCCTCTGGAACACCGCCTGGAACGCCTGGGGGGACACAGAGCGGGGATGGGCAGTGGGAGATGCCCTTGGCACCCCTGAGGTGTCACAGCGCTGCCAGCTCTGCTGCTGCACCCCACTCTGAAGGGCAGGGGACACCCAGAGCCCAGCGCTGCCCTGCCTGTCCTGCTCTGCAGGGACACAGAGCCTGGCACAGGTGACATCCCTGGGACACCAATGGGGCACAGGGAGCTCACACACAGGGGTTAAGGGAACTCACACACAGGGGTCAGGGGCACAGGGAACTCACACATGGGGATCCAGGAAATGCTGCTCTGCCCAATGTGGTCCCACTGGGACACGGCCACTGTCCCTGCAAGTGTTGAGCCAGCAGAGAGAGGACACCGAGACTCCAGAGTGGTTTCCATGGGAAAAAGCTCCAACACGAACTCATCCAGTGCCACCCCTGCCATGGGCACCTCCCACTGTCCCAAGTGCTCCCAGCCCTGTCCAGCCTGGCCTTGGGCACTGCCAGGGATCCAGGGGCAGCCACAGCTGCTCTGGGCACCCTGTGCCAGGGCCTCCCCACCCTCCCAGGGAACAATTCCTGCCCAATATCCCATCCATCGCTGCCCTCTGGCACTGGGAAGCCATTCCCTGTGTCCTGTCCCTCCAGCCCTTGTCCCCAGTCCCTGTCCAGCTCTCCTTGTGCCCCTTTATGCCCTGGACGGGGCTCTGAGCTCTCCCTGGAGCCTTCTCCTCTCCAGCTTTCCCAGCCTGGCTCCACAGAGGGGCTCCAGCCCTTGGATCACCTCTGTGGCCTCCTCTGGACCTGCTCAATCAGGGCCACACCTTTGCTGTGCTGAGCACCCCAGAGCTGGACACTGCTCCAGGTGGGGTCTCACCAGAGCACAGCAGAGGACAAAAGCACATCTCCCACGGCACAAATATTGCAACTCAGAGAAGAGCAATTCCTCTAAATAATAATAGTAATAATAGTAATAATAATAATAATAGTAATATTGATAAATAGAATTTTTTAAAGTCCCGTGAGTGTTTTAGTGTCTGGATCCAGCAGAGGACTGGGTGAGGAGGGCAGGGAGGGCTGAAGCAGCCACTGAAGTCCCCCAGGGGTGGGTGTCTGCACTGAGAACAACCCTGTCATACAAGAGATTAAGGATTCCTGCAACAACAACATTTCTGATCTAAATGAAGAAAGACAAAAAATCTTTCAGAGTCGCCCAAATTAAAAGCACGAGGAAATCATCAAATGCAACTGGAAAAAGAAAATTAACAAGAAAATAACCCCCAAGTCCTGCATAGCAGTGCAAAGGCTCCGTGTGCTGGGCCCAGCTAAAGGAAATAACCGGGCCAGGACACAGTGATGGCACCGACTGGACGCCGTGCTGGCAGCCCCATTTTTAGGGTTCTACAAAGGAAAAATGATGCCTCAACAAATTCAAGTAACACTGATACCTATTGCATTATTAAATAATTGCAGAATGTGTTTTCTTGCTTCGCGTTTCTTTAAATTGTGTTAAAACCCGCTGCAGAGCAGCACGTAAATCTCTGTGTTCTAATTTATAATGGGCTCCCAGCTGCGTGGCAAGGAGTCTAAAATCATCTCGGTGCATCTTTACACGATGTTTTACGATCTGTCATCAAAATTTATTAGTTAAAAACACTTCACCCAATAATTTTCTGAATGTATTTATAGACACTGCTAATGTTGGCTGGAAAACATAAACCAAACTAAGAGTGGAAGGCAGGGATTAAAGGTGAAACCTCGGGACCCCTGTATCTATTATGTATGTGTGAGGGATGAATCTTCCACAAGGCACAAAAGAGATTCTGTGCGTTTTTCTGATAAAATTACTTCAACAAACGAGGCGCAGATACCAAAAGGAAAAGCTTCTTTGTGGATGAGGCTCCGCGTTTTGCAGCCTCTCCTCAATTCCTTTTTCCAGGTCACTTGTCGAGGTAAGAAAAAGTTCGGAAGAAGTTGCAGCCCAGGATGCTCATTCAACCCTCCATGCCCCAAAATACCTTTCTTATATGACCAAAAAAATGGTTTTCCATTTACTAAAATATTAAAACTGTAACTTTTCCTGGACAGGGCTTGCAGCAGCCTGGGCCAGTGGGAGGTGTCCCTGGCCAGGGCAGGGGTGGAACGGGATGGGCTTAAGGCCCCTTCCAACATAACCTTGGGTGATTCTGTGGTTCTGTGACCCTGTAATTCTGATTTTATGAACTCACAAAGACAGAGCAGCCCACAAAGACAGGCAGGTACCTTGAGGGAGAACTGGTACATGGGGTGGATGTGGTGCAGGCCGCTGATGGTGAAGTAGAGCAGGGAGGCGCGGCGGGCGGCGGGCCTGTAGTGCTCCCGGGCCTCGTTAATCCGGGCTTCTGTCACCCTGAACTCCTGCACCTGGAGGGAGACACGGGACAGAAATCCTGTGAGAACACCCCTGACAGCAGGTGCAGCCTTGGAGATGCCTTAAGATTGAGCTTTGATATTTCCCAGCCCCTGCCCTGCTTTAGTGTGGAACTCTCGCACTCCCCACGGGCTGGGAGCTCCTGTTCTCCCATCCTGCTCAGACACAACAAATCCTCTCCAGGCTGCACTCAAGGACACCTCGTTGGCCCAGGCCCCCAAAGATGGAAATGGAGCCTCTATAAGGGGGGACAGACTTGGGCTCAATTCCATCATCCCCTGAAATTGTCACTGGAGAATGAACCCTGATCTGGGAATGGATCCAAACTGATCAAAGTGGAGCAAACTCGTGCCCCGGGGTCCATCTTGGGTGTGGCCTCTCCCGGAGAGGCTCTGAGTGCCCGAGGTGTCCCTGTTGAAGGCCCTGCAATAAATCCCCAGTTTATTCTCTGAATCTTCTCTGGCCTCTGTTCCAGGCAGCCTCTGCTCAGGCATCACAGGGACGGGGGACATCGGCCACAAAGTCGTCATCGGGGCAACCCACAAGTGACCACCACGGGCCGGCCTCTGCCAGGCTGGAGCTGCCCTCCCCAGCCTCCTCCCCCTCTGGAACCTTCCATGGAACTGCATTTTCCACCCAGCTGCCCAATTCCCATTATCCTGAGCCCCTCCAGACTCCTCCCTGGGATCCCTGCTCTTTGCTAACTGGGATTGATTTCCTCAGCAATGAGTTTCTCGTGCTAATTGCCCCCCTCCCGTGCAGGTCATTAACAGCCCTGGGCTGAGCTGCTCTCAGGCACTTCCCCAGGGCTGAGAGGTGTTAATTCAGAGCAGCTCTTTGCTGCCTTTCCTCAGCAGCACCAACACCCCCAGCTCACTGGGCAGGGCTCTGGGGGACACATGAGAATCTTCTTGGCAGACACAGCCCCTCATCAGCACCTGGGTCCTGTTTGTTCTTCCATTCCACCTCAGCAGCCTGCTGTGACAGCCCTGAGCCTCCCGGGGTTTGTTTTAGTCCCTGGCTGAGGACAGAGGTGTCTCACAGCATGGCCAGGAGCTGCTGAGACCCTGCTGACCCAGCCAGCTCAGCACCCCATGCAGTGAGGTCACAGAACCCCAGAATGGGCTGGGTTGGGAAGGACCTTAAATCCCATCCCATCCCACCCCTCCTGCCATGGCAGGGACACCTCCCACTGTCCCAGGCTGCTTCAAGCCCTGTCCAGCCTGGCCTTGGGCACTGCCAGGGATCCAGGGGCAGCCACAGCTGCTCTGGGCACCCTGTGCCAGGGCCTCCCACCCTCACAGCCAAGAATTTCTTTCCTAACATCTGATCTAAATCTGCCCATTGTCAGCTCCCACCCATTCCCCTTATCCTATCACTGCAGGAAGTCTCTCTCCAGCCCTTCCTGTGGCAGAACAAGCCAGCACAGCATCACAAAGCCCCTGCTGGGACACCGTGGCATCCCCTGAGCTGTCCCCTGGGCTGCTGTGAGCACATCCCTTGCTGAGGAGGCACAGGCTGAGCCCTATCCTGCTGTGTGCAGCCGGCACACGCTGGGAGCTGGGGCTGAGCCTGTCTGATAGCCCCAGAGCAGTGCTGGACTCTGGGAAGCTCAGAGCCAGAGGGAGGAGGAGAAATACTCTTCACATGTAGAGCAGAGAGGAGTTCCATAGGAATAAAAATGTTGTCTGAACACCTTTCTTTGGGTGGACAGACTGAAAAGAGAGTGAGGCTTGACTTGAACCTCTAACAAGGCTCTTCCACAGCCCCCCAGGTGGGAACAAACTCATCCAGGTGCAAACGCTAAAATTCCTCCCCTGTTGGCATAGCTGGTTTAGAAGGTGCGGCACTTCCAAAACACCTTCTTCAAGGGGGAGATGCCAAAGTTTCCACATCAAAAAATCCCTTCAACGCCCCCTTTGGGGCTTCAAGCAACCCCTCCCCAGGGAGCTGAATGCACCTGGAGCCCCACGAATGGCTGGTGGAAATAATTCCGACTTTTAAGGTGGAGGGAGGATCACGCGGTGTCTCGGTCACTGGGGCTGGGCGGTGAGGGGCAGTTCCAGCCCCGCCAGGCAGGCAGAACATGGGGGAGGACAAGTGCAGGCTCTGGAGATGGGGGAGCTGCAGAGGGAGGTGCTGAACGGCCACCCCGGGGAGCTGGAACAGTCCTGGCAGGGGAACCACACTGCCCAAGCTCCCTGGAAGGAAAAACCTCGATGCATTTTCCTCAGCCCAGGCAGCCAGCAAGGGCAGCTGGGCAGGTGGCACTGCTCACACAGCTCATACAAATGGGATTTATACCCTGAGGACTGGAAGTGTGTGAAATACTCGAATTCTTTCAGATTTACTCCAGCAAGGGCAGCTGGGCATGTGGCACTGCTCACACAGTCCTACAAATGTGATTTAACTCTGGTGTGAAATACCTGAGTTCTTTCAGATTTATTCCAGCAAGTGCAGCTGGGCAGGTGGCAGCGCTCACACAGCTCCTACAAATGTGATTTTTACTCTGAGGAATGCAAAGGTGTGAAATACCCGAGTTCTTTCGGATTTACTCGAGATCACAAACTCACCAGGTTCCAGTCCCTGGCCAGTACTAAAACCCAGCCTAACTGAGGCAGTCTGATGTTCCAGGACTGTGCTGGAACAGTTTAAAGCTGCCTTGATACAGTGTGTAAATTTTATTGTCTTTACATCAGGCACCAGTGTTTTCTCTTGGTCTTAAATAGGTCATTTAACACAAAAAAGCTCCGAAGAACTAAATGGCCTGGAGCTCTGCAGCACGGAGAGCATTTACAATTTATCCCAATTTCTATTCTTTGCTCAGCCAAAGGAGCAGAGCTGGGCAGAGCAGAGGTTACATTCCACACAGAAATCCTTGAAGGATCACGGACACGCTTTTCTCCAGGCTGTCGCCGTCTCTGTACCTTCTCCACAATCTCTGCAGCTGTCCTTTTCGTGGTCTCCAGGTTCTCCACCAAGGCTGTGTCTCCCAGGAAATTCCCAGATGCTGATGACAGCCGGGACAGCAAGTTGTCCTCTAACGTTTTCAAGGTGATCTTGAACCCATTCTGTTGCTTTGTGAGCTCTGACTGCAATAATAAATTCAGAAAGTTTTAGCCACAAGGATGTGATGAAGGATTAACCACCTTCACGTGGGAACAGGCTTCCCACTGACAATTCCCATGGTCCAGGAGCGCTTATTCCTGCTCTGTGCAGCTCCTGGGAAAGGACAGAGTTCTGGAATCTGGGATCACTCCTTAGCCAACGAGCCAGCAACTCAGAGAAACCTGAAACAGCACAGAAATCACCAGGAGAACTGAGCCTTTTGCTAGAAATGTGTGAAAATGCTGGAAATTTATCGGGAAGAAAATATCTTTATCCCCACCTCAAACACATATCCTGTGTCTTTGTACCTCACTTCTGGGCTCAAGTCAGCCTGGAGAGTCCCTGCTGCTCCTCACCCCCTGCTGAACCTCTGCTCTTGCCACTCCACACCACGCCAGGCACACGGGGGACAAACCTGATGGCAAAGCCAGAGTCCTGCAGGTGCCAAGGAGAGCACGGTGAGATCCCGGGCTCAGAGCCGAGGGCACAGCTGCAGCCTCTCCTGTCCCATTCCCATCTGTGTCCCAGCCCTGAGGTCCCACTGGGACCAGTGCCTTCCTGAGCCAGAGCTGGAGCTGCACAAAATCCCCCCTGGAAAGGATTTGCCAGCTCAGCACAGAGGTGGGTGAGCAGATCCAGGCCAGTGCAGCCATCCTGTGCCACGGGCAGATTTCTGAGTCACAGAGCAGATTCCTCCCTGCTCTCTGAAGTGCCCTCCCCATTCTCTGCAGGCACTAGTCCCTCCCTCACCACTCATGACCCTGCTCATGGTGGAAGCAAAGGCTCCTTTCTGAACTGCTCCTCCAGGTTCCCCCCGAGATGGGATTGCGCTGTTCTGTGTTAGCTCACAGAAGGCTCCTGGCTCTCGGGTTTACTGTGGCATTCCACACCCTGTCCCTGTTGTGAACACACATTTTTAGGGTTACCACGGGAAATACCCGGTGGGAAAGCTGTGCCCTGATTGGGATGCTGGGCTGGGCCTGGTGCAGTCAGTGCCAGCATCTGTGATGGAAAACTCTGCTGGGTGACACTCAGTTCAAACCCTCAGCCTGCACCGGAGTGACACAAACCAAGAAACTCAAGGAACTTGCAAAAAAAGTGTTTTCTTGCCCTGCAAAACCCAGCAGCTCCATGAAACAGCAGCCATGGGGCATGTGGAACTGAGACAAGCCCTGGGCAGCGGGCATGTGACAGACTCAGTGCCATAAGCCAAGGGATCTGATGCTCCAGGGGGGGTTTTGGGAAAGCACGGCCCCTGTAGGGTCTGGAGGAGCCCAGGAAGGAGAAATATGAAACCCAATGCCTCTCCCAGTCCCACCATGCAGAAGGAAACCTGTGGGATTTGCTCTGCTGTCAGAGGTTTTCCGGCAGATTAAGGGATTCTTTCATTAATAACTCATCTTTCGATGCACGGGCTGGAATTCTGTGCACGCCCTCATTCCCTGCTAACGCAGCTCTGCTGAGCAGGCACTGAACTGTGTCTGCTTTGGCATTTCAGCTGGAAAGGGCCCTTTTAAAGGCCTCTTCTCCAGGCTTTGCACACAGGAATTTGCTCCTGGTGGAGGTGAATATTTCACAAGTCTTGAACCAGAAAACTAACGTGGCTAATTTTGTGCGTTCCTGCCATTCAAGCATGGCATGCCCTGAAAAATGACATTTTGCAAGCTCTTTTTGCAGACCACGGACTGTGAGCCCTGGAGTTACTAATGAGGAGGGGGTGGATTTCTGTTCCAAGTGCCTGTAATCCCCGCACAGGTTCTGGGAGCACCCTCAGGAGCCCAGACACCGCTGGGGCCGCTGCAGCCCCGTCCTGCCGTGGTTTGCAGCGCAGCAAGGTCGCCATTCCCGGTTTCTGCAGTGCAGCTCATTAGCTGATATTTCACAGCTGATGAAGAAAAGTGCAACTTCTGGGAAACAGGTTATTCCCAGAGCCTTCCAAACTTCATTCCATGGGAAAAAAAATTCACCAGAGCTCCAGGCCAGCTCTGAAGGATTCACTGCCAGAACCTTTCAAGCTCAGCCACAGCAGCCACTTGTCCCTTCTGCTGGTTTTGTTGTGTTGTTTTAACGTCACAAACCAGAGGGGGAAAAAATTCCCTGTGTTTTCATAGAATCCTAAAATGGTTTGGGTTGGAAGGGACTTTAAATCCCATCATGTTCCACCCCTGCCATGGGCAGGGACTCCTTCCACTGTCCCAGGTGGCTCCAAGCCCCGTCCAGCCTGGCCTTGGGCACTGCCAGGGATCCAGGGGCAGCCACAGCTGCTCTGGGCACCCTGTGCCAGGGCCTGCCCGCCCTCACAGGGAAGGATTTCCTCCCAATATCTGATCCTGCAGAGCAGCTGAGGAAGAACCTGGACACTCCAGGGCAGCCTGGCAGTGCAGGGATCTCACACTTCACCTCAGAACCAGCACAGCGAGCCCCAGTTCCTGGCTCATCCACCCCAGCGTGGGACACAGGCACGAGAACATTCCTAAGGCTGCTCCGAGCACTACACAGACAGGGAATCAGAGGCAAACAGCATTTGAGGCTTTTCAGCCAAACTGTGAAGCTTGGAGAAGGTGGAAGGTGACTGAAACCAGCCCTGGGGACACAGCTGGGCCATGGCAGTGCCACCAGCACAGGGACCATGGCCATCCTCCCCAAAGGGCACCACAGAGGCAGCATTGAAGGGCAGAGGTATTGCAGGGACCTGAGGGGAAGCTCTCGCTTGCCTTGACCTACCACGGTTGGAGCTTCTCTCAGCTGTGTCTGGCTCCTCCTGCCCACCCTGCTCCTGCCTAGGCTTTGTGTGGAGTCAGAGCAAGGAGCTGCCCTGGTCAGACTGTCCGAGATCTGTCCTGATCAGACTGTCCTGAGATCTGTCCCAGTCAGACTGTGCTGAGATCTGTCCTGGACACTGTCCTGAGATCTGTCCTGGTCAGGCTGTCCCGAGATCTGTCCTGGTCAGGCTGTCCCGAGTTCTGTCCCCAGAACCAAAGCATGGCAGAGTCCCAGACTCTGCACACAGAACTGTGACGCTGTGAAGTAGGGAAAGAGCTTCGAAGCAAGGAGGGACAGGAAAACTCAACAATGGACACTAACTGGGAATCAGTGGAGAAAAAGATTGTGGAAACAGATAATGTTGAAGAAGGTGATGTTACCAGAATTGGATTAATCATCCTGTTTGATGAATTTGATTAGGTTACTAGAAATAAATTCTGGGCTCCACTTATTGATGCCTTCAGGTCTGGTACAAACCCGAGGCAGCCCCAGCAGCGCAGGGCAAAGGGCATTCCCTTGGGTTTAACGGGATCCCAGGGACACAACTCGGCCCAGGTGGGAACAGCCCAGCAGCACCCCCGGGTCCAACGCGGATCCAATTGGATGGAGCTCAGCAATGAGCAGATCGACCTCAAATCCCCAGTGAGGAACTGAACAAATGAGGGAACTGTCCCCCATTCTAATGACCCCCCCAAGGGAGACTCCAGCCCAGCTGAACAAACCTGTTGCAGAGAGGAGGCTCCGGGCAAGGCTGGAGCCTCTGCTTTGGAGACACTCGGGATGTTCCGTCTGCTCCCCTCAGAGAAGCCCCAAGCTGAGCTCAATCTCAGCCCCCAAGGGTTCTCCACATGTAGGGCTGAGGGACAGGGAGTGTTTGTGAAGGGGACAGGGAAAGGGGATAAAAATGGATGAAAAGGGGATAAAAGACATAAAACCATCAGGCATCAGTATAAGATGTGCTTTGAGCTCAGCAGCCTTTGTGCTTTAGGAATGGTCTCCTCCTGCCCTCAAAGCAGAGCCCCAAACCTCCCCTGAGCACCCACTGCCTGTCCCAGGGTGGGTGGGATGGACAGGATGGGGTCACACACGCCTGGAGAGGTGACCTCTCCTTGGGGAACCCAAACATCCCAGTCTGGGCCTCCAAGGAGCTCCCCATTACTTCAGAACCTCATTAAATGCAAAGATAATTACAGAAATGGCCTGGCCTGACTGAACATGGGCAGGAAATTTATTCCCACTCTCAGAAAATATTTAGCATTATCCGTTTTGGTACATCGGTGAAGGTGTCATCGGAAGAGAGGATTTTCTTTATAAAATTATCTTGAAATTAAAGCCACGCTTACTAAGAGAGAGGAAAAATATTTTGGCCTCTTGCAAAGAAGTAGGAGGAAGAAGCAGAAGAGAAAAATATGATTTACCAGCCTCACAATATTTACAGAGAGAATCCTGTCCCATAAATGCCGGATATTAAGTGAGATTAATCCTGCCTCTAAAATTAAACCTGTGAAGTCCAGAAAAAACAGATGCAATGAGAATCTCAGCTTTCATCACAAGAGGAGGAGGAAAATAAAGAGAATTTTTGAGAGAAAAACCTTGAAAATGCAGTACAAGGGTTCTCAAAATGGTGAGAAAAGAGAAGGCTGAAGGGAACAAACCCCTCAGTGTTTGTCATACAAGGGAAATCTGATTTTGTGATGGGCTCAGCAATCTCTGCAAGCTGTCGTGTGAAATGCTGCTTGTTCTAAATAGAAATAAAATTAAAAAAAATAAATTATGCTAATGATGATTGTAACACTTGCTCCAGTGTAAACTCCCAGGTGCTGACCTTCAGCTCCTCCAGGTCAGGCCTCTCAGTGTATAATAATAATAATAATAATAACAACAATAATAATGATAACAATGATGCTAATGCTGATTTCTACTTGTTCGGTATAAATTAATAGTAATACTAACAATAACAATAATAACAATTAATTATAATAACGATTCTAAGGCTGATTTCTACTTGCTCCCAGTGAAAATTCCCAAGTGCTGACCTTGAGCTCCTCCAGATCAGGCCTCTCAGTGTAGAAAAAAAAAAATTAAAAAAAAAAATAATAATAAACAATAATAACAATAATAATAATAACGATGCTAATGCTGATTCCTGCCTGCTGCCAGTGGAACCCCCCCGCTGCTGACCTTGAGCTCCTCCAGGTCAGGCCTCTCAGTATAACAATAATAACAATAATAATAATAATGACGATAATAATAACAATAATACAAGATTAATAGTAATAAAGATTCTAATGCTGATTGCTGCCTGCTGCCAGTGGAACCCCCCGGTGCTGACCTTGAGCTCCTCCAGGTCGGGCCGCTCCGTGCGCACCACGGCCGCCAGCAGCTGCTCCTCGAGGCCATCGCGGGTGACGGAGAAGTTGATGAGGGTGCACTGGGCCTGCAGCTCGGGCTGGAAGTGGGGGTTGGCCAGCTTGGTGTGCAGGATCAGGCGGAAGGACGGGTGGAAGGCGCACTCCTTGTCCCCAACCTTGATGTACCTGGAATTTGGGAGAATTCCATCGGCCAGGAGGGAGCGCCAGGAGCTGCCACCCCAGGCAGGGGTCGCAGGCAGTGGCAGTGCTTGGCACTCCTCACAGGAATCGTTGCTTCTGCAGAGTGTTTCATACTGGACACACTTGAATCGTTTCTGATTTAGGGTAAAAACCCCAGAGTCTCCCCTGAGTTTTGGATCCTGTTTCAGGAGGCTCAGATTTTCCAGCAGTGGCACTGCCAGTCCAACCACAAACCCTCCTGGCTTTGGACAGAGGCTGAATTCTGCCTGAACCTGGAGTTCCAGGGAGGAAAAGCCTCCGGGCACAGAGCTGTTCACTGGTCACAGCTGAAGCTGCCCAGTGTGGGCTCTGAGCTGGCCAGCGCTGCAGCTGCACTCAGCTGGACACTTGGAGAGAGGTGGCTGCCATTCCTGGAGGTGACATCAGCCAGGAAAACCCAGCATCCTCCTGCTCTGCACTGCTGACATGAACTCTAAAGCTCACAGAGACGCCAGGAAACTCCAACACACTCTGAACCCAAGTTTAACCCAGCCCAGAATGCCAACCATGCCCTGGGAGTGTGGGCAGCAGGGCCAGGGAGGGGATTCTGTCTCTGCAGAGACCCCCCCGGAGCAGTGCCCAGCTCTGGTGTCCCCAATGTCAGAAGGACAAGGAACTGTTGGAACAATTCCAGAGGAGACCACGGAGTTGATAAAGGGACTGGAGCCGGGCTGGGAGAGCTGGGAATGTTCCCCTGGAGAGGAGAAGGTGGAGTGGAGACCTCAGAGCCCCTTGCAGGGGCTGCAGGGGCTGCAGGGAAGCTGGAGAGGGATTGTTCTTCAGGCACTGGAGCGCCAGGACAAAGGGAATGGGTTCAAACTGACAGAGAGAGGGTTTAGATGAGATTTTAGGAAGAAATTCCTGGCTGTGAGGATGGGGAGGCCCTGGTACAGGTGCCTAGAGCAGCTGTGGCTGCCCCTGGATCCCTGGCAGTGCCCAAGGCCAGGCTGGACACTGGGGCTTGCAGCAGCCTGGGACAGTGGGAGGTGTCCCTGCCATGGCAGGGGGGGAACAGGATGATGTTTAAAGTCCCTTCCAACCCAAACCATTTTATGATTCTATATTAACAAAGCCCATGGGAACCAAAGAGAAACTAGAAATGTTTTCAGGGTCCCTCTGGGGCTGTTGTGGGAATGGTGATGTTCTGAGGGGAGTTTGAACACATCCCAGTCCCACATCACCCACTGGGTGCCCTCCTGGCCCCCTGGATTTAGGGCTGTAACTCCACAGCACAGGCAGCTCACAGCAGCAGAGACCCTGCCAGGCCCCACAGCAAAACCATTCCTGCCCTGGGACTGGCAGCACCTGCCTGGAGTCTGGGCTTAGGGCTGCAAACACCAACCCAGGACTTCCTTTGTGATTCATGAGGGATTTTCCCTTTGTTAGCAAAGCCAGGCTCTCCCGGGGAGCTCTGAGAACAGAGATGCACAGCCCCTAAAGGGGAGGCCTGAGTGTTCTGCTGGGGGGGACTCAGGATTGCTCCCCCTCTGCTGCACCCCCCTCAGCATTCCCCAAACATTCCAATCCTGCACCGGGGCTGATCCTGCCCCAAACCCACGCTCAGCCGCCCTTCCCAGGATGGTTTCCCCTGCAAACCTTGCAGAGAGCTCGCCTTGCCCACCAGTTTGCAACACCTTGGGATGCTTTAGGCAAAAAAGGAAATAATCCTCGAAGAATTTAAGGAAAAAGGAAATAATCCTCGAAGAACTTAAGGAAAAAGGAAATAATCCTCAAAGAACTCAAGGAAAAAGGAAATAATCGTCAAAGAACTGAAGGAAAAAGAGCTCCCTGGCTGCCCCTGTTGCTGACCTGCTCTTGGCTGGAGGTGACCAGCTGCTGCCACGAGAACCTGACCTCATTAAGGACCACTTGATATCCTCGGTGCTGAAACCTGCAGCTGTGTTTCTAAATGCTGTGCAGTGTTTGCGAAAATTCAAGGCTACTTTCACTTCCCAACAGCAGCAGCTATTTTGGTAATAATTCGGTGTCAGAACAGCCAATTACAGACCCCAAGGTCACTGTACAATGGGAGAATTACAGGTCTGTCTTTCCCATGGGCTTTGAGTGACGCTGTGAAATGAAATGAGGGATCCAGGTTGGTTTCCAAGCCACCCTCTGGCTGAATTCCCTGTGACTGCCTGATGTAAAAGGCGCTCCCTGCTGCAGGCAGGATGTCCATGATGGATGGGAACACCCACGGTGTGAGGTCGGGCACAGAGAGCTCAGCAGCCCCCAGCCCCCAGCCAGAGGTGCCCCAAGCCCCCCAGCTCACCTGCCTTTCTTGATTGTTTCTCGCCCCAGTAGCGGCCCCAGCACTGGATCCACGGATTCCTCCAGGTTCTCGATCAAAACCAGTTCTCCAGCAGCCAGGGCTTGCTCCAGCGTGTCCAGGTACCTGTGGGAAACAGCTCTGGTGCCTCCTGCAGCGGGGCAGGCTGTGGCTGGCACTGAGGGGGGACAGAGGGGACCCTCCCTGCAGGGGCAGCTCAGGCAGGTGCCAGCATTTGGAGAGAGAACGAGGGGTAAGGGGGTTCCTGGTGCAGAAAGGGGCCCTGGCAGAGCCCTGGCTGTCCCATAAAGAGAACGAGGCCCCAGACCTTCCAAGGGCCAGCAGCGACCACTGAGTCTGTCCCAGGAAGAGTCTGGGCAGCTGTGAGCACAGCTGGGACTGCCTGGAGTTGTTTTCAGCACACACTTTGTTTCCTGCAGAGCCCACTGGTGCAGCCCGTCGTGCATGAAATCAAGGATGAAGAGCAGCTTTCAGCTCCACTTTGCCCAGGGTTTAGGGTCATGCTTGGGACAACGTTCCCCACAAGGAAATGGAGCCCTTTGCCCGGGATCTCAGCTTTGGGATGTCTTTACCAGCAAGGGCAGGGCCAAGTGCCTGGGCTCTGTCCCTCAGGGCTGCTCTGCCCTTCACTCAAATCCTCTGCCGAGGGGGGAGCAGCACCAGGGCAGGAGGGGAGGCTGCTCCAGGCATTCTCCACCATCACTGCCACACCGAGTCACCTCCACTACCCCCTCTGCTCAAACTCACACCCCTCGTCTAAGGCAGAGAGCTCAGGTGAGAGGTGGGAGAAGGATCTGAAACAAAAGTTCAGAGTGACCTTCAGGCCTGACTTTTGGAGGAATATGCTGACCCAGTGAAAGCCCCATCCCTGATGAGCAGCCCCTGTTTTTCTGAGTGCAGGAACATTTTACACAAAGAAGGAATCAGAGGGAATGACAGAGCTGCCCCAGAGCTGCTCACACAGCCCTTCCTGAGGTGGGCCCTCTGCGTGGGGTTAGAGCTCTTCCAGCAGCTGAAAGCAAAAAGCTCCATCTCGCAGAGGATGAAACACTCCCTGAATTACTGTAACGGGGCACTGATGATGCTTTTAGTCCTCAGCTCTGAGACATCACAGCAAAACACTAAAATCCCCTCTTTAAAGCCCCTGCCAGCCCAAAGTGTGGCTGGGAAGTGGAAAAAGGGATGTTGATTTGCACAGCAGGGATGTCACAGGGTCTGTTCCTCAGGTTCCACTCTGCAGGTTCAGATTCAGGTGCCTCTTCTGTGATCCTTGCTACTCCACAGACAGCTCTGAGTAACTGCGACGTGTGGTGGCCAAGGTGAAACAGAAATTTTCTGTTGTGAAAAATGAGCCTTATTTTGATCCCACATGGGATCAGATCCAGTAACTCACTGTTATTTTCTGTGAGGAAAGCAGAGGAGGCATCAGCAAAACCACCTGGGAAACCACAGAGGAGGCACCAGTAGAACATGGGCACCCCAAGGCATCTCCAAATCTCTGGGGGTTTGCAAGCACCAGGCCTGGGTCACTCCTGCCTGTTGCCAGAGCTTTGATCTGTGTTTGGGAAGCAACCCCAGTGCTGACATTTCCACAGGGGCTGCTCCATCCCAGCTGGGGCTCCTGACGAGCGGGTAGAGTGGGTGCAAGGTGTCACAGCAGCAGACCAGGCTGTGTGAGTGGAGGTGAGGGCCAGGGCTGAGGTGTCACAGCAGCAGACCAGGCTGTGTGAGTGGAGGTGAGGGCCAGGGGTGAGGTGTCACAGCAGCAGACCAGGCTGCGTGATGGAGGTGAGGGCCAGGGGTGAGGTGTCACAGCAGCAGACCAGGCTGTGTGAGTGGAGGTGAGGGCCAGGGCTGAGGTGTCACAGCAGCAGACCAGGCTGTGTGATGGAGGTGAGGGCCAGGGGTGAGGTGTCACAGCAGCAGACCAGGCTGTGTGAGTGGAGGTGAGGGCCAGGGCTGGGACAGCCCCCCCATGAAAGGTTTCTCCAGACCCAGGGAATGGCGCTGCAGTGGGAATGTCCAGCTGGTGGGAGCAGCCTCAGCCCAGCCGGTCTGCAGGGCAGGGTGACCTCCCCATGGCCAAGCCCTCTCTTTCTTCAGAGGCAGGAAACCCTGGAGCCTCCTGGATGAGACCAAACCAGGATGTGAGGCCCCCAGTGAGCCCCAGGGAGGATGCTACAGTCCTACACAAAGAAGCTGGGGCTGCCCCACCCCTGGGAGTGTCCAAGGCCAGGCTGGACAGGGCTTGGAGCACCCTGGGAAAATGTCCCTACAGATGGCAGGGCTGGAATGGGAAGATCTTTAAGGTCCCTCTCAACCCAGGCCAGTCTGGGATTCAGTGATCCTCGAACCCAGCCTCAGCTCCCAGCTCGCTCCACCACCAGCTCCAGAGGAGTTTCTATGGTAACCGACCCAAGCACTCAACAGACCCTCGATCTAATGAGAAATCTCTGTCATTTAGGTAATGAACGAGCAGAAACGTGAGCAAATCCGGTGGCAGGTTTGCCTCAGCGTGAGTGGCTGGGCTGAGTGTCCCCTGCTGCAGGCACACGGGACAGGCCCGTTCCCGGCTCTCTGTGTGAGCAGGGAGATTTTACCCCTTCTGTGCCACGCGCAGCACCCGGAGCCCCTGGCCGTGGCGGGTTTTGATCCATTTGCTGCCCTGCAGCTGGGGGTCCACCAGCAGGGGCCAGCGCTCGCAGGTGCTCAGGATGGCGGCGCTCTCAGTGGACGTGCGGTCGGCGGGCAGTCCCTGGTTGTGCCAGGCCGCCACGGCCGCGTCGTCCGCCAGCACGGACAGCGGGTCCAGCCCCGGCGTCACCGGGATCGGCACCTGCGAGGGAAACAGGAAGGATTCCTAGGGAGGCCAAGAAAAGTTGGCTTAATTAAAAAGTGATGAATTGTGTTTGTCTGTGTCACCAGCAGTGTGATCAGGAGGATTGGGAGGGGATTTTGCTCCTCTGCCCTGCTCAGGTGAGACCCCACCTGCAGAGCTGCCCCAGCCCTGGTGCCCAATATCAGCAGGACCTGGAGCTGCTGGAGAGAGCCCAGAGGAGGTCACAGGGATGCTCCCAGGGCTGGAGCCCCTCTGCTCTGGAGCCAGGCTGGGACAGCTGGGGGTGCTCCCCTGGAGAGGAGAAGGCTCCAGGGAGAGCTCAGAGCCCCTCCCAGGGCCTAAAGGGGCTCCAGGAGAGCTGGAGAGGGACTGGGGACAAGGGCTGGAGGGACAGGACACAGGGAATGGCTTCCCACTGCCAGAGGGCAGCGATGGATGGGATATTGGGCAGGAATTGTTCCCTGTGAGGGTGGGGAGGCCCTGGCACAGGGTGCCCAGAGAAGCTGTGGCTGCCCCTGGATGCCTGAGAGGGGATGTTCAGGGATCATAAAGAAAGCTCAGAGCGTTCAAGGCCAGGTTGGACGGGGTCTGGTGGAGGGTGTCCCTGCCCATGGCAAGGGGGTGGGAGTGGGATGATTTGAAGGTGCCTTCCAGCACAAAGCATTCAGTGATTCCATGATTTATCAGTGGCTTCCCATTCTGCAGGGCACTTTTGGTCTGGTTTTGTTTCCCAATCCTGTTGTGAACAAACACAACCTGTACAGGCAATGCCAGGGGTTTTCTCTGCAGAGCCCTGACCCCCCACACTGGCTGGGGTCACTCCCTGCCCTGTTCAGCTCCCCGAGGCAGCTTAGAAGGACACCATGAACACCCTCCTAAGGCTGCTTCTGTGTTACCAACCAGCACAGCAACTCCAGAAACCCTTCTCTGACAGGGGAGGCCATTTCTGGGTGGGACAACCAGAGCTACCTGGGCCAGGACTCTGAGCAGAATGGGCCTTTCATTTCCATTGGGATTACAGGCACTTCCTTGACACTTCTAAGCACAGTCAGGTCAGTTTTGGAACAATATTGCACCTCTTAACTAAGTTTCTGGCTTAATGGTAAGAAATGCAGAATGAAGTTTTCCTGTCTCAGCCTAAGGAGCTGTCTGCTTTGGTCAGCCCTTTGATTTGGGCATCTCTGCCCCACTGGGACCTTATTTAAAAGCTTCTTGGCACCATTTGTAAGAGAGGAACCTGTTAAAATTAGCAAAATATTAAACAAGTTTCAAGCACAATGATCTCCATCTGCTCCTAACAGCATGACACGGATAAAACCAGCTGAGAGGCACGGCCAGCACGACCGGAGCTGGTGTCCAGAACGAAAAAACACCTGGAGTTTCTCCAAGCTTGCTGGAGAGCTGGCAGTGAGCTCTGCCTGCTCCAAGTAATTCCTTCTCCACATTCCCCACACTCCTTCGTGGCCACGGCTGTGAACTGGACAAAACTGCAGAGCTGGAGCCTGGGTTTGGGATTTTCCTGTGTGTGTGGAGGAATTTCATCCAGCAGGGACTCCACGTGTTCCCCAGGGAGGAGTAACTAGCCACGTGCTGATCCTCAGCCCGCTGAGGACACGGTGATGTCCCCACTGAGAGAGCCCCTCCCTTGGGGATCCCCTCTGGATTTATGGCCACAGTGGCTTCTCTGAGGGATCAGGACTCACCTGTAGCTGGTGCAAATAGGGCCTCCAGCTGCCATCGAGGAGCTCCTGGCGGTACCTCCTGGTGAAGTAGCCCAGGTAGGAGACGAAGGCCGTGCTCAGCAGGACGTCCCCGCACAAGGTGCTCTGCTGCTGCTGGAAATCCTTCACAGCCTCAGCCCAGCGCACGTTCTCCGAGGCCAGACCCCCAACCTGCAAATCCCCGAGGCAGACTGAGCATTCATGGAAGGGTTTGGGTTGGAAAGCACCTTAAACCCATCCAGTGCCACCCCTGCCATGGCAGGGACACCTCCCACTGTCCCAGGCTGCTCCCAGCCCCGTCCAGCCTGGCCTTGGGCACTGCGAGGGATCCAGGGGCAGCCCCAGCTTCTCTGGGCACCCTGTGCCAGGGCCTCCCCACCCTCCCGGGGAAGGATTGCAGAGGTGTTTAAGCGATAATTCTGATCTCAAACGTCCTTTGCTAAACTTTAGAACCTGGGGAACCCCATTCCATGACAGAGTGGTCCTGGGGATCTCAGCTGTCCCCAGATCATCCAGGGAGGATCCATCACTTCCCCAGGAGGAATTCACATGAAGATATCTGCAGGGGGATTTCTGGACAGCCCATCAGCTGTTCATTGCCTTAATGCCACAGATCCCACCTCGTTACAGCCTCTCCCACACAGAGCACTCCTCCCCACAGCCGCAACCTTCAGTATTTCACACCATTTATTATCACAGCAGGTACGTGGGATTTTGATCACAATTTCTTTCAGATTCTGTCCCAAAAACACTTCCTTGTACCTCTTTTTCGTCAGCATCCAATGTCCAGGCAGTCCAGCTGGGGCTTTGATGAGGTTCAGCATCTCTTTATGAAATAAATCCCCTCTACACACACAGATCACTTCTTTGGCCATCGGCACTTTTTGGGACACCACCGGAAATGGAATGTCACGCTGCCTTCAGCTCACACGCCAGAAAAACCCAACCCAGTTTTGAGCTGACCTCATGGATTTGAGGTGGCGAATCCCAGATCTTGTGGTGAAAGTCACAATCAATCCTGCTGCCAAGGAGAAACTTCTCTCAATGGACAGCTCTGGGCACATCCCCAGCAGGCACAGCGCCCCTCTGCTCACACATCTCTGCCACCAGGGTCAACCAGCACCTTTTATTTTCCTTCCTCAGTCGAGTCCACATGAACTTATGGTTACTATTTCTTCATATTTCTCATTTTCACTAAAAACCCCTCTTTTGCAACCTCCTCATGTAAGGAATGCTGATATGATGCTGTCCCTTTTTCCAGGTCCCTGTTCGGTGATAAACAGGCCCAGCTCTGACGCTAACCCTGTGACAAGCCCTAAGAACGCCTCCAACAGCTCATTCCCCTAAATCAGGCTGTTTTGCCATCTTAAACTGCATTGCAGACACAGATCCCCAGGATGAGAAGGCAACACCTTCAGAGCCTCAGTGATTTCCCTGTCCCACCTTCCAGCCTGACTGAGTCCTGTTCCCAGCAGACTCCTGCAGCCTCCTGAGGGGCAGAGCCCCCTTCACGTTCCCAGCACAGACTCGCTCCCATCTCCCTGGCGCTGGTTCTCCTGCTGACACCCCAGATCACACAAACAGCTCTCCTTCCTCCCACCCTCGTGGGGCTCCACAGCCTGGGATCAACAGCCAGCATCTCCTGAGCCCAGGAGTTACTGGGTTCCCCTGTGAAACCCCTCACCCAGGAGCAGCTCTGCAGGGCAGCCCCTGGCCCGGGAGTGCCAGACACACCAGCACAGCTCTGGACACAACTTCCACCCTCCCACAGCTGCAGCCTTCAGGAGCTGCTGACCCAGAGCTGCTGTCCCAGAGCTTCTGTCCTTGTGCTGAGCAGCCACTGGTGGTTTTTGACTCCATGACCGAGCCCAAGCTGCCGTGGATATCAACCCAACTTTTGGCAAATACAGCAGATCCACAGTTCAGCTGTGCTCTCTGTGGAAATCTCCATCCTTTGATGCACTGCCTCAACTTTTCAATTGCTAAAAGGTTCTTCCAGTGCAAACCCAGGGAACAATCCTGCTGGCCCCAGCTTCTGTGCAGCACTCAGGATTCCAGGCCCTCAGTACCCCTCTGCTGATTTCTTTTCAGCTTGAAGAGCTTTAGCCTCTGCAATAATTCCTCACACAGAAGCAGCCTTTTGATTTCCCTTGCAATCTTTATCTGCACCGAGTGATGCAATCTTTATTATCCGGCTCCTTTCATTGTAGCTGTCTCTGCACCATTTCCCATTCTCCTCCAGCCTTTGAGGTGCAGCAGAGGGGGTGGCGGGAATGCTGCACATTCAAGATTTATTTAGAAGGTATTCACAGAACAAGATGGGGATTTTTCTGTTTTGTTCTCCCTTCTTTTCCTAATAAACCCTCATATCTGGTTTCAGATGGGCTCTGGGTTTGGAGAGGGCATTTTGCTTCTGGGAGCACAGAGCTCACAGCCCTCTTAACTCCATCCTTTCACTCCTGAGTGATAACAATCAGCTCAGCATCACTTACAGGGCACGGGAAGTAAAACCTAATTTTCCAATATACTTCACATTTATCTCCCTGGTGTTTCATCCCTCCATCACTGGGGATCATTTTTACAATTTTTTATAGACAGTCGACACCATCACCGCTGAGCTGTGCAACCTCCTGCACACCAACTCATTTGTGATTCATGGAATCACAATCCCAGACTGGTTTGGGTGGGAAGAGACCTTAAAGGAGATCCAGCTCCACCCCCTGCCATGGCAGGGACACCTCCCACCATCCCAGGCTGCTCCAAGCCCTGTCCAGCCTGGCCTTGGACACTTCAGCCACAGCTTCTCCAGACAATCAGTTTATTCTGCAAAAATCCCCCTGATGGCCTTTCTGCCCTGCCAAACCACCCCTCTGGATCAGGGATAACTGTCTCTGGGAAGCCTGACCCCTCCCAGCAGCAGAAGGAGCAGCCTCAGGTTTTCTTTGCCCCACGTGCCCTCAGAGCTGGCCCCAAACCTGCCCCAGCCGAGCTGGCCCCAAACCTGCCCCAGCCGAGCTGCTGTGCAGGAACCTGAGCCCCACCCTGCCCCCAGAGCTGCAGAGGCTGCCCAGGGCCTTTGCTGGGCTCAGGCTGTGCTGGTGTCCCCTTAGCCCTGTCAGGAACCATCTCATGGCAGGATCAGGACCCAGCTGCCTTTCCTGGGGCTGCACAAGGTGTGGGGCAAGGCCTGACCCAGCACATCCGAGGCTCCCTGGCTGCTGCGCTGGGCTCCTGGTTTGGAGGGAACGATCTGCTCTCAGTCCATAGGCACAGCTCTGCACCACTGCACCTCACCCCATTCCTCCGGTTCCATATCCACCCCAGCCAGGCATTCCCTCGGCAGCAGTGCTGCCTCTTTACGTGGGGGAATTTCCACATTTATGTTGTCAGTCTTGGAAGTTTCTCTCATCACGGGAAGCGATATTCCTTATGGAATGAAGGCTGGGGATCATCGGGGATCAGGCAGCACGGGCTGTGCCTGCCCTGTTCCTCCTCCATTCTGGACATTTGCTGGAGTCCAGCTGAAGCTGGACAGGCCCTGGTCTCTGCCCATATATCTCATCTCATCTCATCCCACGTCTTGAAAAAGAAACAGAGCACTGCTTTGCAGTTATTGGTCACTTTTAAGAAAAAATTATCAGAAATTATCTCAATCTCACCAACAGTCACAGGGCAGAGTCCAGTTCTTCCACCTTTCCTTTGTGGTTTTTACAGATGGAGCATCTCCAGGCCCTCCCTCCAGTCTCCTTGAGTCACTCCCTTATTACCCCACCAGCCCCTCCAAGACCAGAGAGTCTTTCTTGATCTGATTTTCCTGGTCCTCAGAGGTGCTTCCGTACTCCTAATTAATTTTTTCAGGTTTTTTATCTCTTTAGGTCCTAAAGGTTTTTTCTTCTCCTTTGCCTGGATCACACACTACTGCCAGTTTTAATACTTCCAAGACATCCCAGGTGTCTCTCACCACAGACTCTAGAAGTCATTGGAATACTTTTTATTCAGCAATGAGCAAATTAAAATCTACTCCTTCAATTACTTTTGCTCTTTGATAATGTCAGCGAGCGAGCAACCATTCCCCATCCACCTTCTGCACACCAGCCCTGATTTTAGAGGCTTCTGTCACCTCCAGCCCCTCTAGACCTTTTCCAAAGTGAAGAGCCCTGATCTGTTCCCTCTCTTCTCCTGTGGAGTGGTCACACACTTTGCTGTAGCTTTTCTGGGCTGCCCACAGCCCTCCTGGGCAGGCTAACCACGAGTGGGATGCAGGCACTGACAGACCCAATACAATGAGACTTAAACTTCTGTTTCCTGAGGTTTTTTCCTCCCAATTAGTAACATCCAATTTGTCTTTTTTTCCTCCTGTCAAGTGCCACGTCGCCGTTCCTGAGAACTCTCTGCAGCAACTCCAAGAGCTCTTCTGTGAGTGATAATGGTGCAATTAGGCCCTATCCATGTAACTGCATGATTAGAGTTTGTTTTCCCTGCACGCGTTATTTAGCATTTGTCATCACCAGACTCCCTCCTCTGCATTAGCTCACACCCACTCACAGACACCACTCAGCAGCCAGCCTCCCCTTCTGGAGCACAGCTCCTGTCCCTTGGAGCCTGGAGCATCTTCCTTAGGTTCCTGGAGCTCATGAGATGCCAGCCTGGCACTGCAAGGGCCCAGGTTCGTTTGTCAATCCAAAGCATCGCTCCCCACGTTCAGTTACATTCCTTACACAGCCTCAAACGTGTTTGTTCCAAAGTCTGGGAACTTCTTTCTACCCACAGCCCCACCAGTGACACCTCCTGAATGTCAAACGAGCCGCACAGCAGTGAGGGCTGTCAGCTCCCGCTCCCAGATCAAAGCCAGGCTGCCGCAGGAGATGGCTGCAGTGCACAGCAGGAAGTTGGGATGCCAGGAGTTCCTTGCCTACGCTGCAGAAATGATGAATTTTTGGCAGTGTAGAATCACAGAACTGCTGAGGTTGGAAGCTGTTCCCAGGTCAGGGGGTGGGGAAGGGACAAAACCAGCCTGGCCTGGGATGTGGTGTCACAGAACCAGAGAGCCATGGAATGGTTGGGTTGGGAGGGACCTTAAAGCCACACCAGTGCCACCCCTGCCATGGCAGGGACACCTCCCCTGTCCCAGGCTGCTCCCAGCCCCATCCAGCCTGGCCTGGGACACTGCCAGGGATCCAGTGGGCACCCTGTGCCAGGGCCTGCCCGCCCTCACAGGGAAGGATTTCTTCCCAATATCTGAATTAAATTTCCCCTTTTTCAGTCTGAACCCATCCCCCTTGCCCTGTCACTGCAGTTCCTGATGCAAAATCCCTCTCCAGTTCCTCGCAGGCCCCTCTCTAAACACCTTTGTGTTCTGACTTGGAGGAGACTGAGGCTTTTAGAGAGCTTTTCCCTCTAATCCTGGCCATTTCCAACCCTGCAGAGCTCCGGGCCTGTTCCAACCTCTGCTTTTGTGATGCCATTTTTGACTCCCATGGTTCTGGGCCTTCCGTACCCGATCACACATTGGAGCAGCCAGAAGGAGGTGAGGGCTGTGCTGGCAGCAGAGCCAGGCACTTCCACGAGCAGAGCTGCCCTGATGCACGGAAACAGCCACTGCAAAGGCATTTCCATCCCTGAGACGTGCTGCAGGGCAGAGAATATTCCAGAAACCAGAGGATGCAACGTGCTGTGCACAGGGCTCAGCCCAGCCCTGCTCCCTCCCTCTGTCCCTGCCTGCACTCACCAGGCGGTTGGCGAGGGCGATGGTGCCGGCCGTGGCTTCAGCTTCCTGCTGACACTTGACTTTGTCCGAGGTGGCCTTCTCAAACTTGGCCGTGAGCTTGCCCAGGTTCTCGTTGAGGCGCTGCACGGGAAAAGCAGGAGGAAGTCAGGAACAGCGGGGTTTTAACAACACAACAACAGAGTGGAGCTGCTGGAGGAGTCCAAAAGGCTGGGAAAACACTCCAAGGGCTGCAGCCCCTCTGCTCTGGAAACTGAGAGAGCCGGAGGTGTCCAGTCTGGAGAGGAGAGAGCTCTAGAGAGACCTCAGAGCCCCTTCCAGGGCCTAAAGGGGCTCCAGAAGAGCTGGAGAGGGACTGGGGACAAGGGCTGGAGGGACAGGACACAGGGAATGGCTTCCCAGTGCCAGAGGGCAGCGATGGATGGGATATTGGGCAGGAATTGTTCCCTGTGAGGGTGGGCAGGCCCTGGCACAGGGTGGCCAGAGCAGCTGTGGCTGCCCCTGGATCCCTGGCAGTGCCCAAGGCCAGGCTGGATGGGGCTGGGAGCAGCCTGGGACAGTGGGAGGTGTCCCTGCTTGGAACTCACTCCCTGGGCACAGGCCAGAGGCAAAGGACACACAAAAGGGGTTTATCTGGGGCTTCTGGCTGAGCCCTGCTGCTGAGTGCTGTGGCTGAGCAATGAGCAGGCAGCTGAGGAGCCCACATTTGATATCTCCTGATGCTGCAGCCCCGTCTCTGACCGCTGCTCGAGGCTCTGCTGATTCCCCAGATCCCCAGGGGGCTGCTGGAGTTCTGCTGAGCCGTCTCCAAACCATGGCCTCACACTGTTCCAGCAGGGAATAGAACCAGTCAGAACAGAATTGTTCAGCTCTGAGAGGTGCCCAGGCCTGTGCCCGGAGCCCCTGTGAGGTGGGGCTGCGTCCCCTGCAGGTCTCCGGGCTGGCAGGGGCAGGGAGAGGCCAGAGCACCTGCAGGAAGAGCTGGAGAGCCCTTTCCTCAGGCAGAGCTGTTCAGACTCACATCCAACCCAAACCAATCTCCCACAAGCACTTGGAGCATTTCACTTCTGATAAGAGAAGTAATAATTGATTTTATCTGCACCCAATGCAGACTGCTTAAGGCTAAACTGCTTGTAAATCACTTTAACACTGAGCTACACACTAGAAACAAACCTGAAAATGAAAAAGGATTATATTAGAGATCTCTGCAGCTCTCCTGGATAGTGGCAAACACAAAGCAGCCTCTCCCTGACCTGCCTTGGAGCAATAACACAAAACATTTCTGTCCCTGTGTGCACCTGGATCTGTGAGCCTCCAAAGGCTCTCATACAGCACATCCCAGTGTGCAGACACAGCCTGGTAATTAAATGTCTATAGAATATATACAAATATGGGGCCTGCAGGGCAGAGCAGGCCTGCAGGCCCCACCAGTGACACAAACCCAGCTGTGAACACATCCCTGGCCTCTGCCTGCACCAGCCCCAGCGCAGAGCACCCGATTCCCAGGCAGGCAAAGAACACTGCAAGCCCTGAATGTTTTGGACAATCAGAATATTCTCATTGATTAACACAGATGGGTCTGTGGCAGCTCGGGGCCCAGCTGTGAGCAGCTCTGAATCACCACACAGCAGCAGAGCCGTCCAAGGCAGCCCAGCCTGGTGAGCAAGGATATTCCTTCACACCCATCCCACGCCCCGTGCAGCATCTCCCATCTGCAGACAGGAGAAGGCCCCTAAACCAGGCAGGTTTGTCAGTGCATGCCAGAGCAGCTCCAGTAATCTCCCCAAAGATTGCAATTTTCTTTAACAAAATCCCACTCCTGTAAAAAAAAAAAAAAAAATAAAAAAGCTCAGGCATAAAATGCTTTGGAAAAGAGCAGCATAAAGGGATGAAAAAAGTCGCCCAGCACTGCATGGCACATCTGAGGTGGGAGAATTAGACACCAAAGCCCTCTAAAGCCATCCCTGCTTCAGGTGCCTCCTTTCATCTGCAGCAGGAAGGGGCGACCGGAGAGTTCAGCACCGTTTTTTTGGTATTTTTAGTTAAAAAGCATAGTAAGCATTTTAAGAACGATAAGCCCTTGAAAACATCAAAAGAGTGATGTGTTTTCTGAGAGGGTGATGAGCTGGGGAAGGGGTGAGGGGAGCAGAGCTGCAGCCCCTTGGTCACTCACTGGGTCCAGCCTGACAGCTTGGCCACAGAGGGGATCCCAAAAAGAGATCCCAAAGAGAGATCCCAAAGACAGATCCCAAAGCACCCTCAAACCAGGCAGGTTCTGGAGCAGCTGCTTCCCACACCCTGTTCTGAGCAGGTATCGTGCTGGGAGGGAAGCAGGGTAAAGCAGGATGTGTTTTCACAGAGAGATAATTTTCTGAAGGAAAATGATAAAGGCCTCACTCTGTGGAAATGCACTTTTAATCACGCTGTAATTTCTTCTATTCAGAGATTTCTTTTTTTAATTTTTTTTTGTTTTGTTTTCTGAAGTAGAAAAAATCCAAATAACATCCAAGATGTGCTGCCAGGGAGCTGTGCCGTGACAAATGAGGCTCCTGCAAGAGCCGTTGTCATCCTGCAAAAGCAGGAGTGAGCGTGGAGCCAGCCCAGCTCTGTGCTCCCAGCACTGACTCAGCCTCCAGTCCCTGTCCCCTGCCCTGCCCAGCACACTGGGAACACTGGTTTGAGGGGAGGAGTTTTCTGAGGACCCAGGAGTAGAGGTAAATTACATTTAGACTATTAGGTGGGAATAATAAGGATTCATAATTAGTCTTCCTCTTCAGGTGCAAGCAAAGCTGGAGAAGAACAGATGAAATTTAGAAAGCAGCAATATCCTGTCACAGAATCCCAGACTGGTTTGGGTTGGAAGGGACACTAAAGCCCACCCAGTGCCACCCCTGCCATGGCAGGGACACCTCCCACTGTCCCAGGCTGCTCCAACCCCCGTCCAGCCTGGCCTTGGGCACTGCCAGGGATCCAGGGGCAGCCACAGCTGCTCTGGGCACCCTGTGCCAGGGCCTGCCCACCCTCACAGGGAACAATTCCTTCCCTTTACTCACCTAAATTTCCTCTTTCAGTTTGAAGCCATTCCCCTTGTCCTGTCCCTCCAGCCCTTGTCCCCAGTCCCTCTCCAGCTCTCCTGGAGCCCCTTTAGGCCCTGGAAGGGGCTCTGAGCTCTCCCTGGACCATTCTCTCCTCCAGCTCTCCCAGCCTGGCTCCAGAGGGGCTCCAGAAGCATTCCCGAGGCCTCTGGGCTCTCTCCAGCAGCTCCAGCTCCTCCCTGTGCTGTTCCCCGGGGCTGGGGCAGCTCTGCAGGGGGGGTCTCACCTGAGCAGGGCACAGGGGCAGAATCCCCCCTCCCCTCCCTGCTGCCCACGCTGGGGCTCACCCCAGGGTTGGATTTGTGGGCTGTCACAGCAACAGGAGGGAGAGAAAACCCTGCAAGCCCCAAACCTTGGGAGTCCCACCCCTGTTAAGAACAGAGGAGCTGAGCAGCAGCTCTGCCGGACAGAGAGGATTCCCCAGGTGGGGATCCCAAGCGGCACCAGTCCCCCCAAGGGCACTCACGGCAATTTTGGCCTTGACAGTGGCCAGCTTGTCCTGGGCTGCTGCCAGCTCGGCGTTGGCCCTGTCCAGCGCCTGCCTCTTGGGCTGCACCTCGCAGAAGACGCGGTGGAAGCGCACGATGTTCAGCACCCACGAGCACAGCCCGGCCGCTGCCGCCGACTTGGTGGCCACGAACTCGGGGTTGAACTTGGGGTCCTGCAGGTAGGGCTGGAGGGCCTTGAGGCAGTTCTCGTGGATGTTCTCCTTGTTGAACTTGATCAGGGAGTCCAGGAAGCTGTCTACCCTGGCCATGGCCACTTTGGCTGCTTTCCAGCTCCTGTCCTTGGGGATCTTCCCCCCCGGCGCCGTCAGCACCATCACGGCGGCGGTGACGTTGCTGACAGCAGCAGGAGGCGACCCAAAAGACCTCAGCTCCGTCAGATTGGTCTGAAAAGGGGAAAACAAGGTTGTTAGATAAAAATGAATGGGCTTTCTTTCCACTCTGCCACTAATAGAGTCAGGCTCCCGGGCCATCAATCTGATAAACTGGGCTCCTCTGGGCCCCAGCAGTGCTGCCTTTAGATCACTGCTCTGCCTGCTTCACACACCTGCTCCATCCCCTGCTCCTGCATTCCCCCGGGACAGCACTGCTCCTCCCCACTCCCACCTTCTCCCTGCTGCCCAGGGGAGTGGGAGGTTTTATGCCCTCTCAGAGGACTGGGATAAATAAGAATGATAAATATAGAAATAATCGCCAGGCCCTCTAAAACAACCTTCAGAGCTTCCCTTCACGCTCCCTCCTGCCCGAGCTGAGATGAGCCAAAGCCATCCTGATTGCCACATCCTGCAGCCCTCGGGGTTCAGGGAGTGCAGCTGCTGAGAAGAGCCCAGGCACCCTCACAGGGCCGGCAGCCACGCTGCACTGGAGGAGCCAAAAGGGCATTTTTGTCCCCAGCTCCTGATCTCCCAAGTTTCTAAACTTGCCAGCACACCTGGCTTTGCAGTTTTTTTATTTTGCAGGTGCTCTGCACTGAGTCTTTCACAACGCACATGCCATTCATCATGGTCCATATAATAATTACCTTAATTATCTTCCATAGATCTGTAATTATCTCACATATGTACAGACTTATCTCTCCATAACACTTTAAATAGCTTCTCAGCCTGTCTCAGTCACTCTCAGTGCCACCAGCCCCTGCAAACAGCATCACCACTGCAGCAGGGGACAGAGGGGCTGCAGCAGGTCCCTCCCACACAGCAAAGCCAGGCTGAGCCAGCCCACGGTCACTTCTGAGCTCATATGGGAAAAAATAAGGAAAGGGAAGTTTAAACTGTCAGGAACACAGAGAGAATTAACCCTGCCAGGGCTGAGCAGGGCCAGCTCTCCTGAGAGCAGTGCAGCTCTGAAGGGCTCTGGAGGCACCAAGAGGGGTTGTTTGAAGCATCAGCAGCAGGACAATCCTCCCACCACAAACACAGGAGCAGAACTCAAGGTGGGGTCGAGTTGCAGCGATGAGGAGGAAACACCGTGGTGGGGTCACTCAACCTGGTCAGGCACTGACCATGGGAAGAATTGAATACCTGAGGGCATGGCTGGAGCTGGGCCAGGGAGAGTCAGGCTGGAGATCAGGAAAGGTTCTTCCCCAGAGGGTGCTGGGCACTGCCCAGGCTCCCCAGGGAATGGTCCCGGCCCCGAGGCTGCCAGAGCTCCAGGAGCATTTGGACAGCGCTGCCAGGGATGCCCAGGGTGGGGTTGTTGGGGGGTCCCTTCCAGCTCAGGATATTCCAGGATTCAGTGATTTCCAATTTTTCTGGAGCAATTTGCACACCAAGACAAATCCCAGTTGTTGCTGGTACCCGCCCTGGCCCGGGCAGTGCCGGTGGGCAGGGCCCGCTGTGCTCAGCAGTGGGGGGTGAGCAGGGCCAGGGCTCAGCGAGCTCAGGGGTCCCTGACCCAGCCCAGAGCTCTGCACCAGCAGCCAGGGACAGGGGAGGGCCGGGAATCCCACAAGAGCCCAGCCCTGTGCTCTGTGATCTCCCGTGGCAGCAGTACGTCCCCATTGCACCATCCACGCCCCGGGGGACCTCACAGGGGGAAATCACAGGGGCAGAAGCTGCTGTGGCTGCCCCTGAGGGAGGGTGACACCTCCTGACCACCACCCCTGCCTGCTTTGCCCCAAAGGCCCCATCAGAAAGAAGCAGATCTGCTATGGCTGCCCAGAGTTCCTCCACTGCCCTGCACTGCCCCGTGCTGCTCCTCTGCCCTGCTGCAAACCCCAGCCAGGACCTCGGGCCTGCCACAGTGATCCCTCAGGTTACTGCCCTGGGAGTCCTGGAAGTGGAACAAAACCTCCCTGGTCCATCCCCCTGTGTGGACCTTGGGTGTCCCCACATCCTGCCCAGCCAGCCTGGGTGCCAGCTCAGGTGCCACCCCGGGGTCACACAGCAGTGGCAGCAGCTGGTGGCCTTTGAGGTGCTGGCTCATCCAGTGAGCCGAGCTTCCCACAAGACCCATCCCACTGAGGGCCTCTGGTCGCTCATCCAGGCTGCTGCTGACCCAAATCCCTGCTCCTTCCCCGGGATTGGGGCAAAGGCGGCTGCTCTCACTCCCTGTCCACGCAGCCTGGACATGTCCCAGGGGCCACGGCCGCTCTCCTTTTGCAGTGACAGCTGACACTGTCACAGAAATGTCCACCCAGCCACATCCTCACTGACTGCATGGATTTATTATTGCATCAACAGCTTTTCTCCCTGTTTTCCTTATTAATGTTGCATATAACCCTGAAGATGGCTGAGATAATTGGGAAGAAGCTATTCAAACACACATAAACAGCGTTGATTATTCGTGTCAGCGAGGAGGTCGGGCTCTCTGATACATTTCCAGTCAGCAGGTAGAGGACACCATGGCTTCCACTGCTCTGCTCCTGCTGCTTTACAGTTCCCTAAGGAAAATCCCAGCATTTCCCCCATCTTTGCCTAATGAGAGATTCTACAGCTCCAGCACGGAACTGGAACTAACGCAGAGACAAACATTTCCCTTTTGCACAGTCCTTTCTCTGACATGAGGGAAAGCCAGAGCACACGGGTCTGCAGCAAAGCTGCCTCCTTCCCAAAGTTAATCCAACAGAAACCCCGTTCTGGCTCACGCTGAGGTGCTGTCCTGTCCCCCAGCAGGGCTGTGCCTGAGCCATGGTTGGAGGCCTTGCTGTGACTGTGGTTTCCCAGCTGTGGATTTCCCAGCTGTGGTTTGGTTTCCCATCTGTGGTTTCCCAGCTGTGGATTCCCAGCTGTGGTTTCCCAGCTGTGGTTTCCCAGCTGTGGGCAGTGGGAGGTGTGAGCTGCAGACTGTCAAATTGCAGCTCCGTCTCTCAGGCACATCCCAAAGTCTCGGCCTCCTCACGGGAACCCCTGGAGCACCCCTGCAGGACACACCTTGCAAGGCACAAAGTCTTCCCCAAACCGATCTCCTGCAATCAGAGCAGTGCTGATCTCCTGATTGCACCTTTGCCCAGTGGCATCTTCCTTTGGCCCAGCTTTGTCTGCTCCTCTCCGTGGCAGGGAGTGAAGGGTGCAGCCTCGTGGGTGCTCCGAGTTCCACCAGGAACCCCAGAATCACGGAATGAACCAGGCTGGAAAGACCTTTGACATCATGAAGTCCAACGTATGACCTAACACCACCTTGTCAACTAAACCATGGCAGTGAGTGCCACATCCAGGCTTTTTTGAAACACTTACACACCAGCAGGGAGGAAGCTGGAGGAGGGACAGAACTTGGGCCATCAGCTGACACAGCCCCTCTCCCCAGGGCAGAGGAAAACCACTGGGTTTCCATGGGAAACCTCCTCCTACCTTGTTGAGGGTGTTGAGAGCAGCCTGGGCAGCTGCCAGGGCAGGCTCAGCCTTGGCCAGGTCCTCCTCACAGTCCTTCTGCTTCTGCTCGACCTCCCGGGCGATGAGGGCCACCCTCTGCTCCTCCTCGTCGGCCACCGCCTTCTTCCTGCTCACCTTCTCCGTCTCCACCCCCACCACCTGGATCAGCTTGTCAGCATCCTCGTTCTTCTGCTTCAGCTCCACCTCCTGGGCTGCCAGCTTGGCCTGCAGCTCACCCACCTGCGGGCACAGAGGGTGTGGGAGCTGGGCTGCCCTGCCTGCTCCCCGTGCCCTGCACGGGCTCCTGCAGAGGGACCCGGGAGCAGGGGGGCCTGGTAGTGCAGGGGAACTTTTCCAGCTGCTGGCCAGAGCCTGCTGCTCCCTTAGCTCGTGGTGCACACCCAGAGCAGGCTGGAAGCAGCGAGGAACCAGCCAGAGAGCCCAGCCCCAGCAGGATGCTCGGCTCTGGGAGCTGTCCCAGCCCTGCTCCCACACAGAGGGACCAAGGCAGCACAGACACTGCTCCAGACAGGATCCAGGGGGAAGGAGGAGGAAGCACATTTCAGACATCCTCGGGATGATTTTGTGCAGCCCAGGAGCCCCATCACACTCCAGGCAGGAGCAGGGAGCTTCTGTCAGTGTAAAACCAAACCCCCCCGCCTTGGAGAGGAGCTCTGGTGTCACATCCCCTGGACAGAGGGGCGCAGTGCTGCGCCTTGCTGGGGAGGTGACAAGGCTGCAATTCAGCCACACTGGAGCTTCTCAGCCTTGCCACCAGCAGACCCAGGTACATGGGGGTTGGAGGAAGATCTGTGCCCCAGGAACCCCCTGAGCTCCTGCTCACCCCGGCACTCCGTGCCCTCGCCACCCACACACAGGGCACAGAGCACCATCAGTGCCATGGGCTTGTGGCAGGAATCACAGACCATGGAATGGTTGGGGCTGGAAGGGACCTTAATTCCCATCCAGTGCCACCCCTGCCATGGCAGGGACACCTCCCACTGTCCCAGGTGGCTCCCAGCCCCGTCCAGCCTGGCCTGGGCACTGCCAGGGATCCAGGGGCAGCCCCAGCTTCTCTGGGCACCCTGTGCCAGGGCCTGCCCACCCTCACAGGGAGAATTTCCTTCCTAAGATCATTTTTCACCCCAGAAAGATTGAGGTTGGGATCTGCTGACATTCCAGCCCTTGGCAGAGCTCTGAGGGTCAAGGGTTTTGAAATGTGATGTCAGATGAGCTCGAGAAGCTCCTCACACGCTGCTCACATGCAGGAGCCCTCACAGCACCTGCAGGGGGAAGCTCACACAGGCTCTCACTCGCAGACAGAAAATCTGCTAAAATCCCCATTTCAGTGGATTTACCCAGACTCTGGGCAGACCACAGAGGCTTTCACTGCCTTTCATAAAGGTTCACTTGGAGCTCCTGGGGTGCATGTTTACCTACCCAAAAATGCTCCTAGGAAGGGAAGCCAGAGCCTCGTTTGGGCGATACCCATATTGGTACAGAAGGGAGAGCACAATCAGCAATCCCTACACTGAAGCTATTGGCATTTGGCATTGGCTTCAGGTGGAGAGCAGCTTTTCAGGGCTCTCCCCATGCCCTCCATCCATCATCCCCTGCTGCCTGGCGCTGTGGGACTGCTCTCACCGGGACAAAGGCATGGCTGCAAATCCGGGCTCACGCCAGCACTTAATCCCTTCATGTGACAAAGGCAGGGGCAGCTCCTTGTTCAGCTCCATCTCTGGGGGCTGCAGGAAATTGAAGTGGGCTCTGCTGATGGCAGATATGGCCGTGACCTGCTGCCCAGAAATCTGCCTTTGTGTGCTGGATACACACTCAGACTTCAGGCAGCTTCAGGGCTTTACAGGACAAAACAAGCAGGGGATTAAAATCCACGGGCACCCAGCAGCACCACAGAGAGCAGGAGGGAGCTCAGCCCAGGGGAGCAGACAATGCCCTGCCAAGCACCTGCAGCAATGAAGGGGAAATGACTGGAGATGTTGTCAGGATTTTAAAAAAGCAAAAATACTGGAGAGGGATTATTTGCAAAGGCCTGCAGTGACAGGACAAGGGGGAATGACTTAAAAATTAAGGAGGGCAGGGTTAGATTGGATAGCAGGAAGAAATCCTTCCCTGGGAGGGAGGTGAGGCCCTGGCACAGGGTGCCCAGAGAAGCTGGGGCTGCCCCTGGATCCCTGAGAGTGTTCAAGGCCGGGCTGGACAGGGCTTGGGGCAGCCTGGGACAGTGGGAGGTGTCCCTGCCATGGCAGGGGTGGAAATGGATGATCTTTAAGATCCCTTTCAACACAAACCATTCTGGGATTCTGTGATTCCATGAGAAACCTGTGAGCAGCTTCCTGAGTGCAGAACAATCTGGTAAGCAATTAGTAATGTGAGGGGGAAAGGGAAAGAGCAAAGCAAATGAGAAATCCAAGGGTAATGTGCTGTGACTTCATCAGGGAGAGGAAGGGAGAAGCCCTTGCCTGCCGCCAGAACAGCAGGAGAAAAATTATTCAGGAGAAGAAAACCTGGAGGGCAGGCTCCCTGAAGACTCATTCTGTCTGACTGTCCCTGCCTTGTTTCAAGAACACAAAACACATCAAAAGGTCAGCGATTAATTGATGGCACCAGCCAGCCCCGAATCTGGAACCCAGTGATGCAATATCAACCAGAGCCACCCTCGGAATTACTCAGCGGGGGCGCTGACCCCTCGGTGGCACTCGGAAAAACAAATGACTCATCCCACACATCTTCCCCATCCATTCTGTCCTCACAGGAAGGAGCCTTCAGCTCCCCCGAGTGCTGGGATGCTGCAGAGAGAGCTGATGGAAAACACTGCTCTAGGAGGGACATTGGTCAACAGCATCAAGGTGTCCAAATCTCCAAAGGAAAAAAAAAAGCGGGGGGGATAGAGGGGGTCACAGTTATTTTGAAACTCGAACAGCAAAATCAAAAATACCTGCAGCTCCTGGCACAACAGCCCTGGTGCTGAGGCCACTCTGAGCCTGCAGAAACACAAACCTCAGCCTTGCCTTGTCCTGGTGTTGAGCAGCAGGGCCCTGGAGAGGGCCAGCGATGAGCACCGGGGCTAAGGCACAGCCAGGGGACACCCAGGGATCAAAATCCTCCACTCTGAGAATGCCCCTCCACCCCTGCCGAGCACTAGGAGCACAACCTGCAGGTGACACCCCCAAGAGAGAGAGGGCTCATCCCTGCCTCAGCCCCAAGACCCGGCATTTCCACGGGTGATGTAAATGCCAGCCTTTTAATCCATGTTCAGGATTGAACATGCTGCTGTGATTTCCAGTACTGATAAATATCCATGCTCTGTTTCACATCAACAGCAGTTCTGACTGTTGCACTCATCTGGTAATTTAGGTGGTTAATTTTAGGCCCCCAGTGCTAATTATAGATTCAAATTTGACATATTTGTCCTCACTGCTCTGCATCTTAATTACCTGCACAGGCAGGCACCTCTCACCCCAGCCTCACTCCAACCAGGCACGAACCCTGTGCTCCTTCACCCTTCCTGGGATTTGATTTTCCCACCCTTCCATCACCTCCAGGCCCTCCACCACTGCTCATCGTGGCTCAGCAGGGAGCCCTGCCCACCCAGCACCCACGGAGGAGAAGCCAGAGGAATGCAGAAGGGTTCCCAGGTGTCACAACAGACCTGGGGACTTGTTCTTGAAAGATTCATTTCTTATTAGCCGCTCCAAAAAAAAAACCCTAATCCATCTTATCCATTGGAGAGAGGGGAAATAGGACAGAGGAGAGGGGAGAGGGGAGAGAGGAGAGAGGAGAGAGGGGAGAGAGGAGAGACAAGACAGGAGAGAAGAGAGACAAGAGAGGAGAGAGGAGAGAGGGGAGAGAGGAGAGGGGAGAGGGGAGAAAGGAGAGAGGAGAGAGGAGAGACAAGAGAGGAGAGAGGAGAGCCCCATTTGCCACTGCAGAAGTTTTGTAAGCACACCTTTGTAAGAGTTGATAGAATATGAAATGGAGAGAAAAATGAGAGTGTAGGAACAGATGTTGGTGTCACTGCAGAGAGGTCTGGGAAACACCCAGAACAACTCCTGGTTGTCACCAGAGGAGAGTGCCAGGGTGAGTTTTGAGCAGGGGGATTTTGGGATGATGAATGCACATTTCAGAGATGTATTAGCTTTCCTTAAAGATGGATAACATAAGGGAAGGAGAAATGAGCATCAGCCTCGTTTTACCAGCGTGCACTATTTAGTGTGAAGGAGCCTTGCTGAAGTTGGTTTAGATTTCCTGATGCAACTCCAAAGATCACTGACTGCCCTGTATTTTCTAAGCTGTTTTGTCCCCACAGCTGAAATTCAACCACTAAAAGAGGATGTCAGAGTCAGCTGCATCCCAATCTCGTTTTATTTACTGCAACCTGTCCGTTACCTCCCCAGCAGCAGAGACTGGACACACACCTCTCCGTTCTCAGGGCAGAGCATCACTCCTGCTCCTCCAGGAACCCAGCCCAGGCCAGACTCGAGCCAGGATCCAGCAGAATTTTTTTTCCCTGTCAAGTTCTCCCTCAAGCCAGGCAAGAGACACACGGAAAACCAACCCCTCCGAGCCCCAGGGTTTTTACCTGTGCAGAAGTGCTCTTGAGCTTCTCCAGGCCGTTCTCCAGGCGCTCCATCTTTGCCTTTAATTCCCTGTCCTTGCTCAGCAGCAGGTTCTGGTAGAGTTTGAGGTGCTCCAGGAAGGACTTGGGGGTGGTGTAGTTGTGGCGGCGCTCGTTGCTCAGGTACAGCCGGGACATCTCGTTGACACTGATGTGGACGTGGGCCATGAATTTGCTGATTGAATCTTTCACCGAATCCTAAAGGCGAGATGGGAACACAAGGAGAACCTGTTTTAAATAGAAAACTATATATATAACACAGGCCTGTGCTGGATAGAAAGGAATTTGGAAACTTTTCATTCTGCTGCAGCACAATCCAGGATGTAACACCTAAGCTGATCCCTTTTCACTGTTATCTCCAAAATAACTTTGTTGCTCGTGTACTTTATACCTCTTTTTGTATCTCTTTATCTCGCACATGATCTTATTCCAAGCAATTTCTCTACAAAATAACAGCTCTTTTAAGTGTGAATTTGGGCTTTTCTCCTGTACAAACGGGAAAAGTGCACACTCCTGAAAAGAAACATTGTAGATCTTATTCTCCCTGAATCCTGCCCAGAAAAACTGAATAAACAGAAATGAATCTCTGTTCTAGGAGCAGGTTGTCATCACTGAGAACTTGACCTGTTTTTGCCCTTGAGAATTCCAGAGGCTCAGACTCAGCTGGGCAGAGGACAGAGTGTGTTCCCTGCAGCGCTCAGGAGCAGTGGGTGAGCTTCTGTGCGGGTTTGGGGCTGTCCCTGTGCTGGCAGAGCCACCCTTCCCCTGGCAGTGCCACCAGCACCGGTGACACACCAGTGACACACCAGCACCCAGTGACACGCCAGTGACACACCAGCTCCCACCAGCTCCCAGTAACACACCAGCACCAAGTGACACACCAACACCAGTGACACACCAGTGACACACCAGTGACACACCAGCACCCAGTGACACACCAGTAACACACCAGTGACACACCAGTGACACACCAGTACCCAGTGACACACCAGCACCCAGTAACACACCAGTTCCCAGTAACACACCAGTGACACACCAGCTCCCAGTGACACACCAGCTCCCAGTGACACGCCAGTACCCAGTAACACACCAGTGACACACCAGTGACACACCAGCTCCCAGTGACACACCAGTAACACACCAGCACCCACTGGCTCCCAGCACACAGGAGCGCGGTGCCCGTGGCTCTGCTGCCAAGGTCCTCTCCCTCTCCAAACCTGTGCCATGCGCCCCAAGGAGGGTTTGGTTGAGTTTAAGGCACTGCACTGGCGCTGTTTACGGCCACCGGCGATGCCACTCTGGACAGACCCTGGCTGCTCTGGACGTGCTGGGGATAACCCAGCCCTCCCTGCAGTGGTGCCCGCCCGGGGCGAGACACGGAGCCACTGCTGGCTGTCCCCGGGGTCCCCACAGAGCCACTGCTGGCTGTGCCTGGGGTCCCCACGGAGCCACTGCTGGCTGTGCCTGGGGTCCCCACAGAGCCACTGCTGGCTGCCTCCGGGGCGAGACACGGAGCCACTGCTGGCTGTCCCCGGGGTCCCCACAGAGCCGCTCCTGGCTGTCCCCGGGGTCCCCGCGGAGCCGCTCCTGGCTGTCGCCAGGGTCCCCGGGGGTCTGTGCTGGCCGCTCACCTGCAGGGCGCCCATGTCCCGCAGGAAGCAGAGGCTGACGGACTCCAGGGCGTCGCGGGGCCACGGCTGGAAGCAGTCGATGGTGGTGCAGCCCAGCAGCGCCGGGAACCTGCGGCTGCGGAGGCGCAGCTTGGGGCCCACGGGGGACAGGCACAGCGCGACCTGCGGAGCACAGGAGGGCAGGGAGGGCAGGGAGCAGGGCTGGGATGTGTCCCTGCAGCCCCACCTCGGGCTCCACCAGCCCCTTCCCACGGAGCATCTCACCCCACCGGCTGAGGGAGCCGCTGGGTGAGACCCCTCTGTGCTGGGCCACTCGTGCAATCTGATGGCACAGACAGGGTGTCCTGCACTCCAGAGCCCCTTCAGCCAGGGCCAGGCAGCAAAACCTCCCCAGGGGCAGCCAGAGCATCCCCACCCTGCACAGCCGCACCTCGCTGGACGGGGAGCACCAACCCCGATGCCTTAAAGAATCCAGAAATAAAACACTGCCGAGATAATATCAGTGTAGGAGGTGATAGAAAGGCTGGGCTTCATGGGAGGCCTCCAGGAAAAATGTCCACAAAATGCCCACCCCCACATGGGGTGAATACAGTTTTATAAATTTAGCAAATTAGCATATTTGACAAAAATCACCAATTAGAGATATATGAGGTAACTTCCTGACATTCAACCCTCTCTAAATCCTCCCCCCTTCAGAGGGAAACTACACTTTCTTTATCAAAATGTGTCTTGAAAAGCTGTTTTTTGGCCTTGATTCCCAGGAAGAACCAAAGAGGATATGGGGCCTTGTATCCCCTGGGGCTTGGAGCTCTGGAAATTTTTTTGTCTTTCCAGCCAGGGAAAAGATTGGGAAAAGTCCTGGAACTAGCTACTAATGCAATAATAGGCCAAAAATATGTGTTAAAAAATACAGAGAATATATGAAAGGAAAGAGGCAAAAACCATTCGGCACCACCCCCTCCTGCTCGGTCTCACCTTCAGCTGCCGCCGGACGCGCTCGATGAAAAACCTCCAGCAATTCTCCCTGGAGTCCAGCAGCCCCCGGGCCCGGACCTCATTCCTCACGCTGCTGACGATGTTTTCAACCTCATCATCAGGGAAGAGATCTGGGATTTCCCCTAGGAGAGGAGGGCACACTGGGGTTACTGGTGTGGGTGTAGGTGCACTCCTGGAGCAAAGGGAAGCAGCTTTTTCCCCCCTCAGGGGCTCAGGGAAGTCCCTTCCTCGGATAAAACCTCTGTCCCAGGTGCCCCTGGGCCCCAGAAGCAGCAAAGGGGCACCGAAGGTTGTTCTGCTGAGAAATGAACACCTGTGAGAGCAAACTTCCCTACAAAACACAAGGGAAAGGAACATAAATTAGAGTCAAAATACAGAAAATCCAATTTTTTTTAGCTCTGCACTCTAATTAGATTACAAAAGAAATACTCAAATCCCCAATATGCCATATATGATATAAAATTGTGTTGTAGTTTTGCAAATGCATTAATTACACCTCAAATCTTTGCAGCTGTTCACGGCCATTTCCAGCAGTGGCCAAATAACTCCCAGACCACCCAAACATTTTAAAAGTTAGAAATCTTGTAAAAACTTTAAAAAGTTAATAGTTAAGCAGCTGATTGCCAAAAATGCAGCCAACCAAATATTTTTTTTTAGTGTTTCCTTAATTCATCCCATAGTCACTTCCTTTCTGGCTTCTGATTTGATTAACGTCTTCATTATTGAGTCAGAAACTTTCAATATGAGCACTAATCACTTGGGGAAACACACTAATCAGAAATGTGCTCATTTATAAAAAGGATTAAAAGGTGTATTTTGTTCTAGATGATGATAACAGGAGAAACAAGTGAGGAAGACAGAAGCCAGGCTGCAGGGCAGAGCAGCCAGAGCCGCTTCTCAGCACCCACTGCAGCACCCTGAGGGGAATCCCAGTCTTCTGCGTTGCCTCAGGGGTTTTGGGAAGGGACCTTTGAGGCGTCCCCACAGTGCAACCAAAACCCTGCTGCCTCCCACGGCCCCCGGGAGCCGCCAGGGACACCCCAAGGCCAGGCTGCCCAGCCCGTCCTGGCTGCAGGACCAGGAATCAGAGACCCAGGGAATGGGATGGGTTCAAAGGGACCTTAAACCCCATCCAGTGCCACCCCTGCCATGGCAGGGACACCTCCCACTGTCCCAGGCTGCTCCCAGTCCTGTCCAGCCTGGCCTTGGGCACTGCCAGGGATCCAGGGGCAGCCACAGCTGCTCTGGGCACCCTGTGCCAGGGCCTCACCACCCTCACAGGGAACAATTCCCACCTAACATCTACTCTAACCCTGCCCTCTGCCAGTTTAAAACCATTTTTCCTCGTTCTGTCCCTCCATCCCTTGTCCCAAGTCCCTCTCCAGCTCCCCTGGAGCCCCTTTAAGCACTGGAAGGGGCTCTGAGGTCTCCCCAGAGCTTCTCCTCTCCAGGCTGAAGAAGCTCAGCTCTCTCTCCTGAGCTTCACCTTCACCCATCAGGTGTCTGTGCATCCACACCACACGTAGGATTTGGTGGGAGCTGCTCCCTACAATCTACAGCAATCCCTGTCCCTGCTCCTGATGGCAGAACCAGCACAGGCAGAGCCTGTTGCTGCTGGAGCCATCTGGCCACCAACTCAGAGCCACCCGTGTCACCTCTGGAGCCATTCACACACAGCTGTGCTGCTGCTCCCTCACCTCTCCCCACCCCTGCAGGGCCCTGACCCAGCTGGTGCCTCCACAGGCAAGGCAGAAAGTGGCAGCAGGCAGTGCCAGGGATCTGCCAGGGAAAATGGGGCCATGCCCACGCCAGGGCTCCTCCTGTGGTCCCGGTGACGCCGCCTGCAGCCCCAGCTGCCCAGGAACGGGGGCACAGCTGGCACAGGGAATGCTCACCCACACACACCTGCGCTGTGTTCTGCAGGGAGACAGAGCCCTGGCACGGACACCGACTGCTCTGCCATCATCTGGGGGAACAGCAACCCAAAAACCGAAATGCAGCTGATGCCTTAGGATTTTAGCTTCTTTTTTATTTTTTTCTGTAATCCTGTGATTCTTTAGTGTGTAACTCCAGACTCCACAGGCACTGCTGGCTGCTGTTCTCCCATTTTAGTCAGACAGAACAATTCCTCTCCAGGCCTGGACTCAAGGACACCTCACTGCCTCAGGCCCCGAGAGATGGAAACAACAGAGGGGCTGAGAGCAAACTTGGAGTAAATTACTTTATTACCTGAAAGTGTAATTAGAGGATTAACCCCGATATGCAAATGGACCAAACTTATCACAGTATGAAAAACCCGTGACCCATCATCCATTTTAGGGTGTAGCCCCTGGGTGGGCTTGGACTGCCCTAAATGTACCTGAAGGCCCTTCAATAACTAGAACTGCTTTTGATTCTCCGGATTTTGTCTGGTCTCTGTTTTTAGGTAGCCCCAACAAGGCATTACATCTGGAAAAACAACAGGGAAAGGGCTGGAGTGGGACAGGCAGCCAGGTGACACACACAGACACGGTCACCCCAGGGCTTTGCTTCATCCTCCAGCTCGCGGACACTCCAGTCAAATATTCCATCCAGAAACAACCTCCGCTTATGAGGTGGATGCACGAGATCCACGGGTGAAACCCCTCCCCTGGTGATACAATCCTCTGGCTCTGCCCCAGCTGCAGCACCCTACAGACACATCCCATAACAGCTACATGCAGAATCCCAGGACATATGGGAAAAATGGGTTCAAGACAGGAGGGAAAGACCAGAAATCTCCCAGCTGATGGAGTGTCCCTCCCCAGGGAAGCTTTTACTCGAGAGCTCAACCTTCTCAACGTAACTTCCAGCTCATTTCATCACTGCCCCTCTGCCTTTTCCAGAATTCCAGCTGCTGCCAGGAGCAAAACCCCACTGGAGAGGGGGAGAGGAGGAGCTCGAGGGCTGTACCTGACGCCAGGAAGTCATTCACCAGCACGAGGAACTGCTCGTCGGGCAGCTGCGCGTCGCTCAGCAGGAGCACGGAGCCCATGCCCTTCAGCCCGGCCTTCAGGTACAGCTTTGCCAGCTCTGCCTGCGGGTGGGAAACCAGCGGGGCTCACACCAAACCCTGCCAGGCATGGCCCAGAGCTCCCAGTGGGGTAATTCAGCACCTCCCCAGTCACTGAGAACAGAACGGTTCATCAGCAGGAAACTGCACCTTGGGCACTCCCCACCCTCGTGGTCGAGCCCTCCAGGTTAACGGGGCAGGTCACGGCTGTTGTCATTGCCACATGTCACCAAGTCACACTTGACATCAGGTCTAACACAGAATTTAGGGGAATGTCCTGGCCAGCATGGCAACGCCTGTGGCTGAAACACCGAGAGGTCAGCAGGGATGTGGCTGAAGCCTCAGTGAAACTCCTCCCTGGCTGTGGAGACCGGGGTTGTCCCTGTGCCCATGCCTGCTCACATGGAAAAGCTGTTTAATTTCAAAGGCAGCACCATCCTCCTGGTGGAGGACACCATCTCTCTGAAATCCAAATTGTTCATGAGATAAATCACCGTGGAATAATTTAGGGTGGAAGATGTTCACCCAGCTGAACCTCCATCCTTTCTTTCCTGCCCCTCCACGCAAGGTACCACACACAGGGCGTATCCTGGAGGAATGGTCTGGACAACGGTTCAGAAATCCAACAAACAAATATGCATTCTGCAAAAGAATAATTTTCTACTTTCACAACTGGAAATTTGGGTGAGATCAGTGCTAACAGCGGGCAGGGCCAAGGGCAGGCAGGGGAATCTGTCGCTGGCACACCCGGGCTCACGGCCTTCCCCTGGCACCTCCTCAGCTCTGTCCCTCAACGTGCAACCGGTTCTCAGGGCAAGTTCTGCTCTTCCTTTCCTTCCCCTCTGCCCCAACCTCTCCAGTCACCCACCTTGAGGTCAGGGAGGCCGTAGCCTTTCCTCGGGGTGATCTGGAAGACCTCCAGGGAGCAGAGGAAGGCGGCCAGGCGGGTGAGGCTCTGCTTGCCGCTGCCGCCCACGCCCAGCAGCAGCGCGTTCCCCCGCGGCGCCCGCAGCACGCGGCTGATGCGGCAGCTGAAGGCAAGCACAGCACACAAAATCTCTCATTAACAAGGGTGTTTGCCTATTTCTCTGCCCACTGCCTTTCAATGCATATTTTATTCACTCAGAAATTGTGTTCGGAGTGGGATGGAGAGTGTCAGCCTTGGAGCCGTGGCAGCAATCGATGCCCACCTCTGCTGAGAGCTGTCCAGAGGGTGCTGCTGATGGAAAAAAACCCCAGTTTGGTGGCAATTCCAAATGTGCCCCATTTTTTTCCACCTGCCAAGTCCTGCTGGACAGAACAATGCTCAGGTGAAGGCCTGGGTGTGTTTGCAGGGAGGACAAGGACATTGCACTGACACTGAAAAACTGAGAGCAACATTCCCGGCTCTGATCCGCCTCCCCAGGAAAGGCCTCTCCCCTCGAGGCATTTGGGATTTCTGCACGGGGGACAAGCCCTGCTGTGCATTCCCACAGGGCTGCAGTGGCACAAACCTGCCTGGGAAACACCGTCCGTGCCCCTCAGGCACCCACACCAGCACTCGGAGTGAGATTTTCCCACTCTTGCTGTTGTTTCCCAGGTCTGCTCACCTGCCCTGTCTGAGAGTCCTGAGTGAACTCTGCCTCTTGACACCCCCACGTGTCACCCCCAGGGTGAGGGGGGTTCAGAGGATCCCACCTGTGGAACCCCCACTCTCCTGTGTCTGAAACACAAACCCCATTCCCCTCTTCACAGCATGGCCTTTACTCAGCTCCCTTCACTCTTTTCCTTGATTAATCCAATTATTTTTCAAATAAGACTGCATGGATTTATTACAACTCAAGCATTTTATAACCCCTGCACAGACTCCGACTGATTTTTCCATAATTTTATAATTATAATTTAATAATAATTTTATAATTATAATTTAATAATTTCTGTGAAATTATTTCCCTGAAAGCAATCCAGTCTGTGAGGGGAGCTTTAGCATTCCTGCTCTGGATTCCCCAGGCCAGCTCAGCCCTGCCTTGATGTGCTCCCCAGGGCTCCGTGCTGTGACACAGCCCTGGATGAGGTGACTGACAGGTATCCCCCACGGCTCTACACATATTAAGTCATCAAATTTCTTTTTTCCCTTCTTTTTTCTCCCAATTGGAAATCTTCAGCAAATTCAAGCTGACATTCAGAAGCTGTTTGAGATGGAGGAAGTTGTGTATTTCAGCCACATGCAGTGAAGGGGATTCACTCAGCTCCAGTGAAATGGGGAAGTTGTGCAGGACACTGAAACCTCGCTTTCCTGATTATTCTCAGCATGAACCGGAGGGGTAGTGCCATGTTTTGTCACAAATTCCAATTTATGGAAAGTGCAGAAGGGTCAATATTCCTGTGCAAGCAGAAACACTCATGGAGAGCAGGTCACTGAGAGAGGAGGGAACGCCCAGACTGTCAGGGAGAATTTGCCCCAGCCCAGTGGCCAGTAAGGCAGGGTGGGAGCTCTTGGAACAGGGAGGACAATGAAGCACCTGAGCATTGTCACAGCTGGTAAATGTATGTAAATGCCACTCCTGTATCTCTATACACACAGATAGAATTAGGCTGCCAGCTCCAGTGAGAATTGAACCACCCACCCCGGTGTGCAGCAGGTCAGGGGCTTCCTTCCAGCTCAGAGTCCCAAATCTGCACCCCCTGGGACAACGTTTCCATACAGAATCAGTCACAGCTCTGACTGCCAGGGCAGCTCCAACCCCTGAAGGGTCTCAGGCCAGTGCAGCCCAGCACCCAGGAGTGGCTCTGTCTCTGCTGGGGTTCCCCCAGGCTGTGTGAGAGCTGCAGCTCCCCTCAGGGCAGGCAAACAGCTTCCAAATGATCAGTGGGAGGTTCATTTTCATACAGTCCCACAGGCCCAATTTCCAACAGGAATCCACCTGCACCCCAGGCAAGCAGGTTTTCCAAAGGATCAAAGCAGTTTAAAAGCCTCCATCCTTTAAAAGCAGCAGCCTGAACGCACATAATCCCACTTTATACAGAGCAAAATCCCACTCAGGGCCTGTGCAAACGCGGCTCTGCACCAGCTGTCAGTGCTCAGGGAAACCCCGGTGCAGCCAGTGCTGTCCAGGGAGGACAATGAAGCACCTGAGCATTGTCACAGCTGGTAAATGTCTGTGCCACGTGCAGGGCTCCAAGGGCCAAAAATGTCACGGCAGAAACCAGGCCAAAGCACCACCAGCATGTAGAGCCTGCAGCTGGAACCCCAGAGTTTGGGACATTCCCTCGCAACAGCAGTTTGGAGCAGTGCAGTGTTTGTGCTGCACACAACACCTGGGCAGGTGAAGCTCTGGCTCCCCTCCAGCTCCACAGCCGTGATTCTCACGGAATCATGGAATCCTGAGGTTGGAAAATATCGTGTCCAACTCTCCACCTAAACCACGTCCTCAGGTGTCCAGGAATGGGGACTCCACCA
>VYZT01018677.1:9440-27858 GCA_013400735.1 Pomatostomus ruficeps | reverse complement strand
CCCAAACCAGTCTCTGATCCTATGATTTTTAGAACCTATTAAATGATTCTTTTTTTTCTCCAGCCTGTTCTCCTCACCCTGCTGACCATCTTAGAACACCACAGGGGCAGCTGGCACTGATGGACGCCCTTCCAGAGTGTCTTGGGAAAGCTCAGGAGCTGAAAAGTCTTTGGATGATAACCTGGAAGGAGAAGGTGGCAGTTCTGGGCAGCCTGATCAGGGCACTGCTGCTGCGGGGCACAAACCTGAGCCTCCTGCACAAACACCGACCTGGCACCTCTCACCGGCCCTAAATGATTCACAGAACAGTTCTGCCTGGGAAACCTACAGACCTGAGCAAGTCCCATGCATTATTTATAGCAATTTCCTTGAATTCCAGATGCTCATCACAACTCATTTGCATCTCATTCAGCACAACTCGAGACAGCCAAAGGCTGCACAAGGGCTTGAATTCCACCCGTGTGCCGGGGCACCACGACCAACACGGCTCTGCAAACACCTGGGAAGGTCACGGAGGGTTTGCTCTCCCTGCGTGTTCCTGCACCTCCTGCAAGCCCCGTCTGACCTCTCCCGTACAAACACAGCCAGGAAAATGCTGATGGCCTGGGGAGAACTCACATCCTTTAGCCGGGGAGGGGAGGNAAGAGAAGAGAAGAGAAGAGAAGAGAAGAGAAGAGAAGAGAAGAGAAGAGAAGAGAAGAGAAGAGAAGAGAAGAGAAGAGAAGAGAAGAGAAGAGAAGAGAAGAGAAGAGAAGAGAAGAGAAGAGAAGAGAAGAGAAGAGAAGAGAAGAGAAGAGAAGAGAAGAGAAGAGAAGAGAAGAGAAGAGAAGAGAAGAGAAGAGAAGAGAAGAGAAGAGAAGAGAAGAGAAGAGAAGAGAAGAGAAGAGAAGAGAAGAGAAGAGAAGAGAAGAGAAGAGAAGAGAAGAGAAGAGAAGAGAAGAGAAGAGAAGAGAAGAGAAGAGAAGAGAAGCCACAGCACCTCAGCCATGCTGCAGTTTCTCTGCTGCTTTCAGCTGCTGCGTCAAGGACTTTCAGAGGTGTCTCTCAGGGACGTTGATGATTTTATTCCAGACCTGTTGCAGCTACAGGGGTTTTAGCCTGGTTCAAGTCACTTCAAATCCTGCAGCAGATGAAGGCAGCTCAGCTCCCCATCAGCTCGGGTTTGAGCCTTAGCTGGAGCCTGTTAACAACCAAAACATGGAGAGAAAGGGTTTGTTTCACAGGCCTGTAAAATCCTGTTACTGTGAGTGGCCAAAGCAGAGTCCGTGAGTTCACACAGCCGCAGAGTCACAGAACGGTTTGGGTTGAAAGAGACCTTAGAGATCATCCAGGTCCAACCTCCCCTGGCCCTTGCCATGGGCAGAGTTGCTGTGTCTCAGTTTCCCTGTCTCTTAAATGAAGCTGAGGCCATTTATCTTCCCCAAACCAGTGCCTGCAGGGTTTAGCTGTGGTGTGAGGAGCTCAGCCCTAAGTCAGCTGCGGAGTAAAGAGCAGAGCAGGGCTTTCAGGGTAAAGTGGAGTCATTTCCTCTCATAACCTCATAATGTTCTCTGGATTTTCCTTAATTTGCATGGTTGCATCTCCCAAATTACTCACAACACGGTCCAGAGCTCCCCAAAGCTGGTAGGCAGCACCTGCCCACAGCACAGCCCTTTGGACAGGAGATTCCTCTCCTGGCACTTCCCAGCTGCCCAGATCCTATTTTTTCATGCTTTGGATTTGATCTCTTGCAGATTTGCACAGCCAGACCAGGGCAATGGGCTCTGTGTATCCCTTGTGCTGGAATTTTCCCTTTTTCTAACAGCTCCAAGATGCCACCTGACGCACACACCTTTTCCCCACAGCCATCCACGTGCCTCCCCCCAAAAAACAAACACTGAATCACTGCTAATTGAAAATAAATTGAGTCTGAAAAAGACAGGAGACATCTGCATATGATGTTGTTTTATTATTACAATTAGGCAAATGAGGTTTTCAAGCAAACTTGAAATAAATTTGGGAGAATTTATGCCAGCGTTCAGTCAAACATAATAAAAAGCCATTAGCAGAGTTGGGTTTTGTTTTGGTTTGGTTTTTTTGCAGCAAAGCAAATCCATTTAGTGTTTTAGTGGGACAGGAATGGTTGAGTGAGGTGATGTCTTCAGGCAGTCAAAATTTTCAAAGCCCCTTTTGTAAGCTGGGGATGGTTGGGGAAAATAATGAGCATTTTGCTGTGCTTGTGGCTCTTTGGGAAAGAAAGCCCAGATGCAGGAAGCTTAAACTTCCTGCTCAAATTCCCTGTTTGTTTGACACTCAGCCACTCAGCCAGGAAAGTGTTATGGAGGGAGCCATGGAGAGCCAGCCCATGAGGAATACCGGGCATAAGGACTTGTTGGGAATTGAGCTGGGCTGAATGAAGGTTTCAAATGTTTACAGGGAACTGGAATTGTTCTGTGAAATTGTCCCTGAAGGGCTGGAAATTTGGAAATGCTGGGAGGAATTTAAAGCAACAGCATCTCCCAGCCAAAACTCATGCCTGCACACACAAGCACACAGAGAGGAACTCCAAATAAAATCAGAGACAAACTCTAGATAAAATCAGAGACAAACTCCAGGTATTTGGCAGATCTCTGTGTAAATGTCTGTAAAACCTTCCTAAATGTTGTTATGAATGGTCTCCCTGCTGTGGCATTTGTACTTTCCTGTGTTGCATTACAGCCAGGGCCCCACACAGCTCCAGGATTGCACTGAAGGCCCTGGAGAGCTGCTGAGATTCCCAGGACAGATCAGGGCTGTTTTCCATGCACAAACATCCAGGAGCACTCACAGAGGAGGTGTCAGGGGTTAACAGGAGCCAGGCCCTCTGCCCTGAGTCTGCTGCTGCCAGCAAAGAGGCCTTTGCTGTGTCAGGGCCTGGACCTTTAGTGGTGTTGATATCTGGAGTGACTTTGTGCATGGAGAGATTTGGCGAAGGAGGGGGAACACTGGGAGCTGTGTGTTCATATCCCAGTCTGACAGCTCAGCATGGCCAGAGTGCCAAATGGAATCAGGGATTCACATGACATGGGGTCAGAAGGGACCCTAAAGATCATCCAGTTTGACCCCCAACCATGGCAGGGACACCTCCCACTGTCCCAGGGTGCTCCAAGCCCTGTCCAGCCTGGCCTTGGACACTTCCAGGGATCCAGGGGCAGCCACAGCTGCTCTGGGCACCCAGTGCCAGGGCCTCTCCACCCTCACTGGAAGGAATTTCTTCTTGAAATCTACTCTTACCCTGTCTTTTATCAATTTGAAGCCATTCCCTGTGTTCTGTCATTCCAGCCCTTGTCCCCAGTCCCTCTCCAGCTCACCTGGAGACCCTTTAGGCCCTGGAAAGGTCTCTGAGCTCTCCCTCGAGCATCTCTTCTCCAGGTGAACATTCCCAGCTCTCACATCCTGGTTCCAGAGCAGAGTTGTTCCATTCCTCAGAGCATCAACAGTCTGACTTTTGCTGCTTTTTTCACCCTTCGTGCTACGAAAGGTTTCTAAATGGAGCCAGGACTCTGGTGAGGTTTGCACAGCAAACTCTGGCCTGGAATTGTTCACCCTGTGTTTTCACCTCAGATATCATGCACTGTGCGAGACTGAGGCTTTTTCCTTCCTCCAGAGCCTCAACACTAAATGTGAAATTTCTAACTCTACTTTCCTCTTCTACACCACTGCACCCAGCACGTCCTCAGCCTCCACCACAAATGCACTGGCACAGCCTCCCCTGTGGCTCTGGGGGAAGCCGATGGGACGCTCTTGCTGGGTGGGACGATGGGGCACGCAGGGGTTCTGACAGGAACCAGATCTACGTCTGTGGCTAAGCTCAGATGTGCTCTGACATTAGCAAGGCCTCCAGTGCAGTGCCAGACCAGCATTCCTCATTTCAGACAGGTTTTGAGTCCAGGAAGCGGGAGCCATGTGAGGAAGACAGTTATCTGCAGAGGGAAAACCTCATAAAAATGTTTTAAAATTAGAGAAAGGTGGGAACTTTAACAGAACAAACGAGCTGCCTGCCTGTAGCCACAGCTGAGCTTGCCAGGCTGCCTTTTTCCAGCTCACTCCACCTGTACCTCCAGCTACAATTTCCAGGGCAAACAGAGCAAAGATACAGAGCAGGGGACAGTTCAGGGTGCTGTGCCAGCGCTGTCTCTCCCAACATCTGCCTGTGAGGAGGTCAGACACCCTGCCAGGTCCGATTTCATGCCACCTAACACAGTTTCCTTGATCTGTTTTAGATGTGGGCTTGAAATAATCGTCCCCTGAATGTGCCTCCTTCCCTCCAGTGATGGTGAAAGGATCAAGGCTTCGTTGGACACAGGTAAATGTCTCTTCAAGTCAGATGAATCTTCAGCAGGAGTACCCCAGGGCTGCCTAGAAAAAAAACCCCAAACAATAAAGGACAGAGCACAAAGAGGGATGGGAAAGGTGTGGGAAGGAGAAGGGAGAGGGCACATTTTATAATGGTAGAAGAAAGGCAGGGAGTCACAATGACACTGCAGAGGAAAAGCATCAAAGGAGGAGAGGTTTCAGCTTAGCCCCGATGCTGTCAGGAAACCTTGAGCTGTGCTGGAAGGAGGTGTTGGAGCCCTCCCCAGCTCCTGAACAGCAATTCCTGACATTCTCAAACCATTATTTCCCTGCAGCTTTGTCCTGGAGCACACAGGTGCCACTGAGTGTGCAAATATTGTAACCAAGGCATGATGCTCCTCATTCACAACTTCCCTGCTCTCCTCACTGTAAAAGCAGCCAGGAAAAGTTTCATATCTAAGACAAACACCACAATTAAGCTATCGCTGGCCTAACTAAGCCCTGGCTATGTCACCGAAACTGCGGGAAAAACAAAAACTCTCCAACATTTTTAGTGTTAGAGAATCAAGGCATTGCTTTATTTCTGGCCAGGATCTGCCACAGAAATAATTTCATCCACACGCAGCCCGCCTGTGCAGAGAAAATCATTCCAGGACACAGGGATTTTACCTGATTTTTCCCAAACTTTGTACAGTCAAAACCCACAGAGATCCACTGGTTCCATGTTCATTGGTTCCAAGTTACGGAGTTCTTAGTTTTTTGTTTCCTATTGGTTACAGATCTTCTTTGCTTCTGATGCTAATTAGCACCTAACCCAGAACCAACCCTCCACCACGCACATGTCCAACCCTTGGCAATGGCTCTGTGTCCACACAGGACTTTCCTGAACCCCCCTCCAGCACAGCTCAGGGGCTCTCCCACAGCAGGGCCATTCCCAAGGGAAAACCACTGTGACAGTGTTGCAAAATACACCAAGTTTAAAATTTTTTAACTTCAGTCAGTGTCACAATCACAGAATGAACTGGGTGGAGGCCTGATGAGTTCAGCATCTCAGCAGCCTGGGAGCAGCACAGGAGATCCACAGAGAGAACAACCAGCAAGGGCCAGCAAGGGCCAGTAAGGAACCATCAACACAAGGCAACACCCCTGGCACAGTGGGAGCCACCAATCCTGGGAAAAGATTGATCAGAGAACCCAGCAATCAAGACCTAATCAGCATGGATCTCTATGGGTTTTACTGTATAAAGTTTGGGAAAAATTGGGTAAAATCCCTGTGTCATGAAATGATTTTCTCTGCACAGGCAGGCTACATGTGGATGAAATTATTTCTGTGGCAGATCCTGGCCAGAAATAAAGCAATGCCTTGATTCTCTAACACTAAAAATGTTGTTGGAGAGTTTTAGTTCTTCTCGCAGTTTTCGGTGACAACAGGGGGACAAGGAGAGCTCAGCAGTGGGGATGCAGGGCATGAAGTGCCAGCCGGCCTCGGGATCAGAGAACTGCCCTGGATTGTTTTTTTCCAGCCCTGTGTGCTCGGCAGAGCCAGAGCTGCTCATTACCCACCTTCAGTGGCTGCACCACGTCCCCCTCCTTGGCCAGTGCTCACAGGAGGCTGCGGCTGCTCCGTTTGCTCTCCAGCCTGGCATTTGCAGAGGTTTTGCAGGAGGCAGATGTAATCTCTCTCCCGGCCTCCCAGGAGAGCTCCCAGCCAGCAGATCTGTGCCGAGGCCACAACACAGACCTTTCGCTACCTTTAGCTACCCAAACAGAATTTATGAGCAGAGAAAAAGTCAGAGACCACCTTCTTCTTTAGCCTGAGGTCGCAGGAGTCCCAGTTTCCTGCAGTTTGGTCAGATGAGAGTGAAACTGCGGCAGCCTCACAGCTAACAGGGTTTTGCTGCAACCTTAAAATACAAAAAGGAAAGAAAAGCTGGATTGTTATTGTTTGGGGGAAAAAGCAGAAAGCAACTTTCTGTCATTTTGACAAGGTCACATGGCGGAGGCCCCCGAAAAATATTTGCAAAGTTGCAGCGAGTAAAGCTTCGAAGCGACGACGCCATAGCAACCCGTGCCAGAGACCAAAGGGGATGATCAATGTTTGCAATTAAAATCTCCTTTGTTTCGCGCTATTCACACACAGCAGCCCTCACATTTTGGCCATCGGAGCGTACTCCACGAGACGCCGAGCCCGGGCTTTGTTCTGTGCCCTGTTCATTCTCTTCAGGCAGGAAACAAGAGCTATCCCAGCCAGCCAATTGTCTGAACCCTGCTCGCTTTTGTTTGCAGCAACAGCGGCGAACACAAGGTCCCCCCACCCTCGCCTTTATTTTTTAATTCCCTACAATACACCCTTCAAAAACTAAATTAGCAATGTATACTCTAATTGTGTTTTCAGAGGCGCAACAATGCGGGCGCAGGAGAGAACAATGTGGCGGCTCGTTATTAAAGGAAAAAAAAATAATTAAAATCTCAGCAGAGATGATACTTGGGTTGGACAACAAAATAAAAAAAAAAAGAAAAGGAAAAAAAGGGAGTTTGAGCACATTTTTATTTCCCTGCCTGCCTTCGTAACAGCTTTGCCTAATAACAGGTTGGTTTGATTTAAACACAAGCAAACAAGGAGTGGGTATCCCAGAGCTTCTCCTGGGAAACTGGACCAGGCAGAGCTGCCCCACTTAGCTCTAGGACAGGGCAACTAAAATCAGCAAATCTTTACACAATGATCTGCCCACATCCCGCGGGAAGGACCTTCAGCGCTGCAGAACAACCCTCTGTCAATTTGAACCTGAAGATCTGGCAGAAATGTAAAGCTATTATCACCTAGCAAATGCATCATCCTCCTGAAGGGGAGTAAAAGGAAAGGAGACTCTGGGGAATTAGGGACAAATCAACCTGACTTCAGCGCTCAGAGAAATCTTGGAGTGAAGAGTCAAGCAATCTGTCTCTTAGCACCTAGGAAATGGCAAGGGGATAAGTAGCATCCGGCCTCAATTTCCAAGGAACAAATCACATCCAACCAACCTAATTTCCTCCTATGACAGTGTAATGATCCTCGGGGGTCAGGGGAGCAGCGGCAGATGTGAGACAGCTTAACCTCAGCAGCGCTCTTGACACGCTCACAAAGCGTCCTCTCCATCGAGAAATGCCTCGGCTCCTTGGTCACCCTGAAGTGGCAATGGGTGTGATCAGAAATCAGCCAAATAACGGGGGGAGTTGGCAAAGATCTGGTTTGGGGTCCTTCTCTACCATGTTTCATCTTGGTTTCTCAAATACTTCGGGGAGCTGCCAAGGGGGAGTGGAAGAGGAAGAGGAAAAGAGGAAGAGAAAAAGAGGAAGAAGAAAAGAGGAAAAAGGAAGAGGAAAAGAGAAAGAGAGGAAGAGAGGAAGAGGAAGACAAGAGGAGGAAGGGGAAGGGGGGAGNTTGGAGACCTGGCTGGAGTCTGGAGCGCAGCCAGCACAAGGAAAGGAGGCTGCAGCAGATGACCCCACTGCTCCTTTCCAATCGTACCCATTCTGAGGTTCCCTGAAGGACGTGAGAGACACCACCACAAACCAGGGGTCAGCAGCACTGACCATTCAGTGCTCCTTTCCCCAGAGTGCTGCTGGTGAGATACAAACGTTCGGCGGAGCCTCCAAAGCAAAAAAAATACCCCCAAAACCACGTTCGTGTCTCTCCTGACACCTGCAGGCCTTCCTGTTGAAGTGATGGATGGACCTGCAGATATTGGCCGTGGTATAATCCCTGGGTGGGAGGCAGAACTGCTCCTGACTTTCTGCCTGAAAGGAAAACTCAAATCACTGACTGAAAACACGATGCAGACTTTTGCAAGTTTCTCTAATCCCACACACCAGTCTTGGGACTGATGGAAAAACATCACTGCTGGATTGGAAAATTTAAAAAAAAAAAAAAGGGTGAAAGAAAATATTTCACATCTGGCTTCGAGACACATTTAAAAACAAAGTTTGAACCCCCAGACATGGAGACTGAAGTAAAATACCAACTCCCGTCCCTCCTGTACTCAAATTGGGAGATATTGATGGCTTAAAGACCTTGTCTTAATTTTCTCCATGACTAATCTATTCAGTTTTCACTTAAGGAACCCTCTGTGGTATAATGAGACAGCTGTTGCCTCCTATCCCTCCCCCTACTCCCCCAGCTAGGAAATTAAATTTAAAACCTCTGCTTTAAATAGGCCTGGCACTGTCTCATCTCCTCTTGAGCTGCTCTGGGAGCTTCTTATCCGAAAGTGCAGGTGTCAGGTCAATCAAAATCCACCCAGCTCTTCAGGGCTGCCCAAGTCAGTGATTTGTAAGGAAATGGAGAGATAAAACTTCTAGATCTCCCCCCTGGGGGCTGTGGGTTTAGTTGGGTTTATTGGTTGTTTATTTGTTTGTTTGTTTCTAACTGGGAGATGGGTTTGCTTTGGGGTTTGAAGGTAGTTTGTAGGATTCTAGACGAGGTTATAGCAGAAGAGAGATAAGGAAGGAATTTTTTTAATGATGATGGACCCTAAAGGTCGTCTGATTCCAATCCTGCCATGGTCAAACTTCCACTGCCCCAGACTGCTCCAAGCCCCATCCAGCCTGGCCTCAGACACTTCCAGGGATGGGGCAGCCACAGCTGAGAGTCACAAAATTGCCTCTCTTTGGTTACTCCAAACTGCTGCCAAAACCTCCTGTTTGTTGTTGGCTTCCACAGTGAGATCTGCTGGCTCAGCGTGGACACCGAGTGTCCCAGGGCCACCCTCACCCTGCAGGTTTGGAGGTCTGGTCTCACAAAAGCCCTTCAGTCCAAGGTGCCTTGGCAACTGCTCCCCTAATGACCCTGAAATTAGTAGCTCCAGACCGAAAATGAGAAATAATTTAATGTAATATGGGAGAAATATTCCTCTGCTCTTTGTCTCTGCGCTCTGAGTGGGAGAAAATCCCAGGAACAATAACAGAGTTTGTGCAGACTTCCCCTTTTGCGTGAGCAGTGTGGTTTGACTCTCACCTGTGCCCCCCTTTCATGCTGCTCCCCTCTCCTGCTCGTGCATTTCCCTCCTCTCACTTCTTTTTAACTCCCTTTGATCTCTCTGCAGTGTCTGTTTAGCTCAGTTTTCAGCTTAAGCCAAACCAGCTCCATTAAAAGAAATCTCGCTTCAAGGAAAGAAATCCAGAGCACAGGGGAGTGTCACTGCCACAGTCTGTCCCTAAATTTCTGAGGGGCTGGTTGAAGAGTTTTTGGGTCAGGGAGCCTTCCCTTTTCTGTACATCAGACCCATTCACATCCCATATTTGCCTGTCCTTACCCTAAGAAGTTCAGAGCATCTTCTAGAGAGTTCTTCACCTATCAGATCCTCCCAATAACTCTGGCAACACCAGGGACTGCTTGAAGGACCTCAGGCAGCTGGAAAATCCACCCTCCCAAAATAAAACATCATGAAAAAAAATTACAAATAGACTTTTCACTGATTTTTTTGACCTCTCACTTAACTACCTGGGCTGACTCTGGGTCCCTTATACCAAGAAGGGACCCAGAGTCAGCCCAGCAGAGGCTCCAGCTCCATGGAGAGTTGTATTCCAAAAATTAACCGGATACTGCATTGCATATTTTATGCCATGTTTTTACTGACCAAGGCCTTCCTTATAGCATATCTTTATGGAATATCCTTATGCCATATCTTTAGGGAATATCTTTGTTCCATATCTTTATGGAATATCTTTCTGCCATATCTTTATGGAATTTCCTTTTGGCACATGGAAAGGACTGGTGAACATTATGGAACATCTGGCATTGCAATCGTATAAATCACTGCAGCCACGATTTACCTGGAAGGTCACCACATCTTATAGAAGGACGCAGGGGAGGTTTTGGGGGGAAAATAAGAAGGATTAACTTCCTGAGCAATGTCTTGTGCAAATAAAGCCAATGGAATTACACTGTGGTATATTGGGAAGGGGAGGAAAGGGCAGAGACGAGAGGATGCACGTAAAATGAGGGAGGGAGGCTGGGAATGGCTCTCTCTGTCTCAGACGACAGGAACGAGACAGATTCTCAATGCAAAGGAAATCTCTTGTCTTCTAAAGTGTAATTAGGCTGAGGGACTCATTTCCATGAGATGTCAATGAGGCCAGGAACTCTGCCAGACACAGGGATGGCTCGGGCATTTATGGGGATAACCCAAACATCTGAAGATGTAACAGCTGATGTAAAATAAAAAACTCTCAGGGGTGATCTAACATCCTATGTTTCAGACTTTAAATTAATCTCTTAGTTATTAGGAGGATACCTTGTTATGGGGGAATAAATTATTTTCCCTCTGTCTCAGAGTGTACTGACACCTTTTTGAACGTCCTGCCAATGACCACAGCCAGGAGCAGGGTCCTGCACTGACAGCCCGGATCCCTGGGTGCTGGAAGAACCCCTGTGTGACAGGGGAGGAGATATCCCTTTATTATTTATTTTTGGTGGTCTAGCTCAGATGCCAAAGTGAGAGCAGGAGGCAAACTCTGCACAGGAAGGTAAAATCTTGCTGCTCCGAACTCATGGTTTTTGTACCCTGGGGTTCTTCCCACCTGAATTCCCCATTTGAATCCTCAGGGCTGGGCCAGAACAGCAGGGATGAACCTGTTCACTTCACCTTGGTTATCCTGTTTTCTTCCTCGCTTTGGGCATCCAGGAGCCCCCATTCCCTCAGTCCTTCCAGCTACAAGGAAACATCAACCCTCTCTGCCTTTATTCTGCTCTGCATTGCCACCCCCAGCGCTCCCTTTCCAATTTTAAAGGTTTATGGCTTGAGACGGAGCATTACTGGTGTGAGCCCTGTGGATAAATCAGAGAGTTTGCACTAAACACAGGGATTGTACAGCCCAGGAATTCGGAGGCTGATGGGTCTCATTGTGAGGATCTGTGCTGTGGGATGGAAATCAGCCTCACCATGAAAATGTGTTAATCAGTTCACTCCCTCAAACCCGGAGCAGGTCTTTCACCCTGTGACTGAGGCGGTTTTGTCTATGACATCCCTTCCTTGGCAGGAGGGAACTGGAATATTCAGGCTGAGGTTTGCTGGTGCTCCTCAGGTGATTTTGAACAGTAAAATATCCCCTGGGATGAGAGCGACCCATGGTGAGGCTGCTGTGGGTCCAAACATCTCCCGCTCCAGGTATCTGCATCCTTCACGGGATTTCATCCCCCACATTTCCTCTGTCCAAGCTCTGTCTCCTCTTCATGTCCCTGAGAGCCTGACAGTGCCAAGGAGCAATTCTTGATGAACTGCCCATTTCCCAGTGGAAAAGGCCGGGAGCCCACATCTTTGGTTGGATGATGGGAATCTTTAGATGTATTCCAGTTCGAGAAAAATGAAAATGTCCTTTAGATCACGGTAACTAATCCTGCTTATGCTGTAAAGCCCTGGATGAACAGTCGATTCTACTTTCTTGTCAGATCCTAATCTGACACGCTGATAATGAAGAAAGGGAGGAGAAATCACAGGGAGGAAATCAGGGGGAAAGCTGTGTCATCGGGGAGGGGTGGGGGATTTGCAGGGCAGGAGGGGAAGGGAAAGGGGGGAAAGGGAGGGAGCGTGGACAAGCTTTAAAATTAAATTGAATATTAGGAGCTGGAAAATCTAATGGAGACAGGCTGCCCTGAAAACGATACGGGCTGGAGATGGAGAAAGACAAAGGATGACAGCGGATCAGTTTCAGCATGAAAGAATAGAAAGGAGGAAAAGAATAATAATGTTGGCTTGTAAGGCTGCAATCAGATTATTGTTTCCTCCAGTGAATTAACTCGCCCCTAATGCAGTGCAGGGGGCTTTGCAGAGCTGGTGTGATTTCCCTGTTGGGTGGCACTGGGACATTAAACCGCGATCTGCGTGTGTCTCATTATAACCCAGCCTGTGTTAAATCTCTCTGAGGGCACCCGAGGATTGCTCTGCGCACTGCTGTGGATAGGGAGGTGTTAAATGAGTTTGGGGTTTGGAGGAGGCCACACAGCAAAATGGATGCCTGTGTTTGCGTGAGGAGGTGACATCGAATTTCCCTGTGTGCTTGTGTCTGCCAGAGTCACCCTGAAATCCCAGGGCTTCTCCTCAGCACAGGGCTGACAGGGAGCCACCTACAGCTGGGGGTCCCGAGGATTCCAGAAGCTGCTGGACCCTCCCCAGCAGGTGAGATGGCCCAGCACTGGGATGGAGGAGGCAGCTGGAGATCAGAGGGATGCTGTGGGAGCTCACAGCTCTGGTGCTCCTCACACAGCGGACTGAGCAGAGCTGGAGATGTTGTGGGGACATTGGGGAATCCAGCTGACAGCAGCAGCACCTCTCCTTCATGGAGATTTGGCTGGGGAAGAGGAGCCTGGATGGGAGCCACAGTTCATTTTTTCTCCACCATAGCTGTGAAGCACAGAGACAACAGAGTCCTGCCTTTAGGCTCCTGTTTCTCCAGCTCTCTAGGATGTGAGATCAGGATGAGAGTGGGATGAAGTCCAGCTCAGTAGGCTGGACTCCCTCTCTCCCTCCTGCCAAATCTTCTCATTTGTTTCCTCGTGGCCAAACTGCAGCCGGTTAATCCTGCCCAAGCAGGATTAGCTTAATTTGAGATTATCAGTGCAAACACCTGAGCTCTCCCTGTGGTTTTTTGTTACAGGGGGACACGCAGAAGCTTTCATCTTCAGGAGACCTGCTAGGATCCCTCTCCTCAGTGCTCCCAGACTGTCAGGTGTGAATAGGAAACCATTAATCTGAGAGGAAAAGAGGAGAGGGAGTCATGGAACTCAGGGAAAACCAAATACAGAGGTGCTCAAGGAGCTGGAATGAGCTCTCCATAAGGAATAAAAGTATAATCTAGGATGCTGCAGAGATGGCTGGGAAGTCATGAGATGGAGTACATGAAATTATGAGTGTCAAGGAAAGGATGAGTTGCTTATGGCCTTTTCCAGAGCAGGAACTTGAGGGTCCCGGAGAAAGTGCAACCAAGTTGTGGAATTTCTTGCCACGGATGTACAGTTGGTGCTCAGAGTTAACGAGGGTTCAGGGAAGAGCAGAGAAGTTCAAAGAAAAACCCAGTCAGTGTTATCAAATTCAGAGAGAACATATGGAAATCCCTGAGTCTCAAATGGCTGGAGGCAGGGAAAGTATCAGGGAGGAAACGCCACAAACCCTCGACTTGTCCTTGTGCATTATTCATGTGCCTGGAGCTGCTTTTGGAGACAGCCAGTTAGGAGGAACAACCTGTGGAGCTGCTCTGCCATGGGCAGGGACATCTTCCTCCATCCCAGGTTGCTGCAAACGCTGTCCAACCTGGTCTTGAACACTTCCAGGGATCCAGGGGCAGCCACAGCTTCTCTGGGCACCCTGTGCCAGGGCCTCACCACCCTCACAGGGAAGAATTTCTTCCCAATATCCAAATCTAAATCTCTCCTCTGTGAGCTTAAAACCATTTGCCTTATCACTACCTGCTCATGTAAAAAGTCTCTGTCCCTCATTTTGTTAAGCCCCCTTTATATACTGAAAGGATAAACCTTGGGTGTCTGAGAAGGGTTAAAGACACAGCTTCTCTTTGTTAGATCAAGCCTGACCGAACCAGAGCAAGGCCTGGCTTTTCCCCACAGTAACACCGATTCTGGATGGCGAAGAGAAGATGTGACTCTTGCAGTGGGGTTTTTTTGTGCCTTTGTTGGCCCTGTCTCCTCTGGATTCAGGACACAAAGCAATCCCCAGCGTGCCTCAGATAAGGGCAGGCCCATCCATCCCTGGGTGACACCGTGTTGTGATACAGTGACACACCCAATCCAACTTTCTTCAGCAACTGCTGGCCAGAATGAGCTGCCAGAACTGCCCGGGAAATGTATTGTCCTCTGCAGCAGCCCCGGGATAATTAACCCTGTCATTTGGGCTTATATGGAGTGCTTTGTTCCAGCAGCCTGAGGCTCTGGGATTGCTTCTTTCTGGTCATTTCCTCCCAGATCCCTCTATCTGCTGGGAAACGAGGTGATAAATGACTCCCTGCTAACCACTCTCTCTGCATTTCTGCAGCACCTTGCGAAAAAGTTATCACCGGAGGAGCTGCAGATGATGCTGAACTTCAATTAGGGCTCAAATTAGTTGTGCAGGGTGACATTTTCCAATCATGCAACATTAGCATCCTCCCTAATTATGAAAATGTAAAGCTAACTTCTGTTTCATAATAAATTAGGCTTGTTCTCGCTATCTAAAACACACAAGGCCTTGCGCAGCACCGTCTCCAGCAGGGCTTCTCTTCTTGCTTTGCTGATGCTCAGGGCCAGACCGAACCACAGTAACATCCTTGCTGAATGTCTGAAGGTCAGGAATGGTGTCTCATCAGTGGGCAGGGGAAGGGAAATCAGGAAGAAAATGAAAATGGACACTGAAGGAACGGGGCTTTATCAGTGCTGGGCACAGCCTGGGGCGCTCGCACCCCACCCAGCATCTTTCTCCAAGGTGGAGGGAGAAGGAGCAGGAGGAAAAAACCCTTTCTCTCCCTTCTCCACTGAGTTTTTGAACCTCTGGTTTGCTCAGCCCAGTTGTCCAACCCTGAGAGAGGAATTGGAGCCTCCCATCCATCCCAGTGTAGGCAAATCCATAACGGAGTAAATTTTAGGTGTGCCATGACACACCTGATCCTATTTATTCCCAACAAAACCAGCCAGCAGAGCACGCAGGTGAAAGGACATGAGGGGAAAAAAAAAAGGAAAAGCAACCAGAACAAGATTTTGTTTCAGAGAACAGTTTGTGTAACCACCACAACTACTGAAGAATAGAAAAAAAATCAGATTTTTTTTGTACAGTCAGCAGAATTAGAAGAAAGGTCCTTTCTGGAGCCTTTCCACAATGGTTGGGGAGTGTGTCTCTATTTAAGAGACCACTTGGAGCTGCCTCATTGTGGTTTATGCTGGAAAAGGGATCAGGAATGAGCTGGCTCTTGCCAGAGAAGTTTTGCAACAACTGCTGGGTGTTTCCTGGAGACCAGCAGACACTGTGAGTTGAAGGTAAGCGAAATCACCTTTGTGAAGGGTCTGAGCCACAGATCTCTCACCCCTCCACACATCCCAAGCTGTTCTGTGCCACTGAAAATAATGGGGCCTCTACAAACAGCCTGGGAACATTTCATCCTGGCTGAGTTTAGTAGGTTCAAGTAACACTGAAGATGCCTGAAAAACGAAGCAGCCAATTATTGCATCTCTGCATCAGGAGAAACGGGGAGCTGCAGAGGGTGGCTGACAGGCAGCTGAATTACAGACTAACAAGCAGCATGGCTGGAATCTGTCACAGCGCTAATGAAGGTCAGGAGAAGACACCTGCATATTTTAAAGAGTGAGATGGGTGCATCTGAAGATGCCCAGATGTGACATTTAAAGATGGAGATCATAAACTAAGGGCAATCACTGCTGAGCCTGGGACCGCACAGAATACATGGACAAAAGAATTTAAAACAGTTTAAGAACTGGAAGTGGAGAAGGTTTGGAGTCTGTGGAGAAGCTGGAGAACCAGGAGCTTCTGGAGTGAAACTAATCCAAGGGAGAAGCTGATTTTGCAGTGTAGAAGCCCCCAAAAGTGGTTGAAATTTTCCAAAAACTGGAGGAAGAGAGGCAGCACTCAGCTTGCCATGCAGGGACAGGGGAGCAGCTGAAGCAGGGAAGGGGATTTGCAGAATCCTTTTCTCAGAATAACCTAATTCACCATGAGAACACTGCAGAGGCATTTAAATAGGGCAAGGGAAAGCTCTGTGTAAGCAAACTCACTGCAAAGCCCAGGGAATGCTGGAAAGAGTGGGCTGCAAACTGCAGCTCCTCTGCTTTCAGCTGCAGTTTTCGTTTGAAGCCTCATTTATTGCTGCAAAAGCAAAAAAAAAAAAAAAAACCCAACCAAACCCTGAAAAATCAGGCGAGGTTGGTTCAATAATCAGTTAAAAGCTAAGCCTCCTCTTTAGGAGCCCAGGATATGAAAGGGGCAATGTGCTCCCCAAAATTACCTGCAGAAGTGCTAGAAATGCTGTTGGGCAAATCCTGTGGCCCTTGTGGTTTTGAATTTCCAATTTCCAGCACAGCCACAGCTCTGAATGCTCCTCCTCAATCCCAGAAGTAAAAACCCAACAGTATCACAATAATGCAATAATAAAGCAAAAAATTATGGAGACTCAATGGAAGATTTGCTCCCTTCAGACATCACGATGTTTCCTCTGCCTGTTCCTTTCCCATGCTCTGAAATAATCTGATTTTTATCTGCCACGGTGCTTTTATTTTTTTCTTTTTTTCCCCCCAATCAATCCAATTGCTGCAGTGAGCCTGACAAGCCTTTTGAATAATGAGTTTGTTTTCGGGGTTGAAGGGTTTTGCTTGCTCATCCCGGCTTTGGAGAGAGCAGCCTTTGTNGAAATTTCGTGTAAAATTCTTGCAATATTGGGTCTTCCAGGATCCTAAACTCTTTAGGAAACCTCATGAAGATACTGTAAACTGACGTCTTTATACTGTCAACGTACTTTATATTGATCTATTTCCTTTTTTTTCACCGGGGTTGGAGCCAGTTTCCCTCACAGAATTGAGCTGTCCATACACAGAGCACAATTCCCACTCCTAGAAAGAGAGAAAGGGGATGGAAACGTGGCTGGAGAGTGCAGGCAATGGTTCAAGAGGAGATTGGATGTTGGGAGGAGAAAGAGACCCAAGGTCTGGAGGGAAAGAAGAGGCAACAAAGCAACCAAAGCGGAAAAATTTCGTCTGGTGGGACAGAAACATGGAGAAGCATCAGTAAGGGAGATGGAGAAGAGAAAAATTCATCCCTTTTTAGCTATATTTATGCACATCAGCAAAATAAACTCACCGGTCAAGGCTCAAAGGAACTCTGAACTCAGGAACTCAGTGTGATGAGTTGCATTTGGAGCTGTGTGATAATTAAACCAATCCGGACTTTCTGAAGGAGGGTTGAACTCCAGTACTCCCAGTTAGGCCACGAGGGCTCCATCACAAATCCACGTTTACTGGGGATTTGAGTCTCAGTCATGGAAAGGACAGGAATGCTCAGCAGAGAATTCCAGCTGAATTTAGGGCTTTAAAGACATCACTGTACTCACCATAGCTCCCTTTTTAGGTACCTGAAGAACTTCTCATGTCAGTTTTCAATCCTGAAGAGAAGCCCATCTACCAAGGAACAGAGCAGTGGGAATGTCCACCCACAGCTGACCTAAATACAAACCCTTGTCGTTGTTCTGATTTGAATTTTTGCTTAATTTTTGCTGATTGTCACAACTTCAAGCAGACAAAATTCCTACCTTCACCTGAAGGCGATTGCTACCTTGCTGCAACCTTTGTATCATTACCCTGTCATAAAAAACACCTTTGGTTCTTTCTTGTAACCATTGATTTGGATTTTCCAGCCCTGAAAGTGTTCCAGGCAAGATTGGACAGGGCTTGGAGCACCCTGGGATAGTGGGAGGTGTCCCTGCCCATGGCAGGAGTGGAACTGGATGATCTTTAAGGTCCCTTGCAACCCAAACCATCCTGTGATTCCATGATTTCCAAATCCAACATACACAAAAGTTATGGGGCAAACTCCTTCCAAAAAAAAATTTAAATAATAACTGAGTTTTCCTTCCTTTCCTTTGCTGGAAATGGTATTCCAAGCATTTTTTGCCTTACTGCATGAAGGCTTGGAACATTCTTGCCTCCTTTTCCACACAGAAGACAGGAATCACGAGTAATCTTGTGATCCCCGTAAAGGTGGTGGATCTTTAAATAGAGTTGTTTGATGTACTTGAAATTTTTTTACTTAAACAAAAAGGAAAAAAAAAAAGTAGAGAGTTTTTCATGTATATTTTCACCGGAAAAAAAACCAACAAAAAACCAACCAAAACCAACACATCTTTTATTTTGGGATAGGTGGCCTTAGCTTAAAAAAAAAGGATAATGAGACTTGTGCTAAAATTGGAGAACTGTCAACACTGTGCCTTCTTGCTATACATTAAAAGTCACTTAGGAAGGAGCAGGAACTCAGGCTGTTTTCATGTACGCACAGAACAGGTGGGGAATTTGCAAATTGCTGACAACATTTTCAAATTTGACAAATAAAACCAAAAAACGCAACGGAAAACTTTGCCCTGCCCC
>VYZT01018676.1:123654-139040 GCA_013400735.1 Pomatostomus ruficeps | reverse complement strand
TCAGTTAATCATTTTAACATGAAAATTGATTTAGTTTAGAAAAAGATACCTGGAGCCTACTTGGATAGGTGAGGTTATCAACTTCTCTAGAAGCAGGGAGAAATGAAGGGAAACACTAGTATCAGTTTAGGTAGGTTATATTCATCTACTGACTTCAGTAGGAACACCATTTCATCTGTGACCTGATTTCTGTGGCAAAAAATATATTCACTATTTTGCTAAGTTTTATTTTAAAAAGTCATTTGATAAAAAAATAATGAGGACATTATTTGTGCTATCTTTATGGAGTTACTTGGGAATTAAATTATCGTGGCAGTGTTTCATTTGTCAGAATTCTTTTCTTAGGTATTTTATAATTTCTCTTCCTAATTGTTCAGGGAATACATCTCAGATGTAAGTATAATTTCAGAAATCACTGAGAAAGCAGAATTTTAAATGCAATCAGATTCTTTTAGCCCACAAAATTAAGAAATTGTTTTGCATAGATATTATTTGCAACAGTTACAATTATTATCTCCACAAAGGGATCTGGACTCATGTAACCTCATCTTCTAAACTGATTCATTTAAACCTCCCTCACTTCTCACAGCTGACAGAGATGCAGCCTAAAGGTGCTGTGGCAGTGTAAGGTCATTAAAATCACAACACAAGATAACAACTTTCTTTCCGTGGAACAGAGAAAGGATCTAGCAATTGGTTTGGTCATATTGCTGTAAAAACAGATCTTTAAAGCATGATGAGCAGTCCTCAAGTTAGCATAGGTGTTCTTACCACAGCAAAATGATTAGCTGAATTACTTCTTTGGCTATTTCTCTGCATTGTGCAATGTTCAGTTAGAACAGATAAAATAGGATTGCTTAGCAGCTAGAATTATTTAACCTATGGGATTCATTGGATTTGAGAAATGAAGTCAGTTCTCTGGGGGGAACATGCAGTTACTTAGAAATACGTGTGAAATATTTAGTGTGAAGTAATTCATCTGGAATGGTGAACATTTCATTTCTGCAATTTAGTCCTTGATCTGTAACTGCACTTTGTTTCACAGGCAATTTTAGGGATTATTTTATTTGACTAGCAATATGAAATAAAAACCTGAAAATGTTGAAAAGAGGCTGGTGCTGGAGAGAGTCTGGTGCTGAAGCACAACTGAAACAGCTGTGACCTACCCCATCGGCAGAGCATGCTGGTGTAACAGTACTGGCTCCAGAGAAATAACACTGTTATGAAGAGCAAAATTAGAGGGCACATAAAAAATATTTTGTCCATTTGTGCTCTACAGCTTTCTGCATTCAAAATTTTAGTCCTCAGATTTCCAGCTAACCTAGGAGATTCTGAATTCTGTAGATACCTACATTTTTTTCCTCCAAAGATCTAAGAGAATAAAGATCTTTCAAACATGGTCAGAAGTAAACAAACATCTCTCATAACCACCCTGGTGAGATTTACTAAGTCATCATTCTTTCATGTCTCATAATCATGTAGACATTGGCATTCTTAGAGCACATTCATGAGAAAGCCTTGCACACACAAGGGCTATGGGAGATGGGCGATGAATCACATATGGACATCTGACTGTAAAGTTGACTGTAAGGTTTCTTTTCTTTTGAAGAGGCAGAGATTCAGATGGCAGGTACTTAAATTTTTCATACAAAATGTTCCCTGATACAGGTTTCTGGAATCCAGCTCTCTCATTTTTTTATATTCCGTTGGAATATATTTATGTTTAATAACATCTTCCTCTTTCAATTAATACTGAATTATCAAATAATTTCAACAAGAAAGGTTGGAAGAGATTGGCTGTATTGTGAGGCTAGAGTGTTTAAGAGGAATGTGTGGGTTCATAATATCTTAGCAGAGGAAAGAACTGACTCTGGATCTTCTTATCTATGCAAGGGCTGTAACCATTGAGCTGATGGCTGAAACAGTAAGAATAATATTATTTAGCACAAACTTCCCTCCAAGGAAGAGTGTAGTGGGGGATTCCTTCCCAGAATGACAGGCCAGTACTCTGCGTCCCACTGGCCCACTTGAAGACTGCTTTTTACTGGCTACCTTAAGAGTTAGCTATGATAGATGCTACTTGTTGTCAGTTAATCCCCCCCATGTACAATTTAGGGGCCTTAAGAATCCCACTGGAGGTTATGGGTTTCTGCATTTCAACTGTGATGAGGCTGAATAAGTATGCTTGAATTTATTTTTTCTTTTGGTGAATCATCTTCAGCCAATAACGAGGGTTTTGAACACAGCTGAATCTTTCCTGTACACTTGTAAGCTTCTGCTGGCACCCAAACAAGTATACATCATGGTCTTGGCACCCCACTCCTGGCAGGAGGCTGGGACATGTAGACTCCCACAACAGCAAGAACCAAGAGTGTTCCAACACTTGCTTGGCCCGTGGTTGCGTTTTTGTCATCTCTCTAGAAACTATCTAAATCAGCTCCTAAATGTTCCCAGATTCTTCCTCCTGGGGAGCAGAAATCTGATGGTGACACTGAAAGGCAAGACTCCCACAGGATGCTGTATGTCAACTTGTCACAAGGCCCTTCAGCCAGAAATATTTCTTTTTTTGTCTTAAGCTTTTATGTGGCCTTTTTACAGCTTGAACTAATGTTCTCTATCAGTTCAGGTAGAATATCCTTATAAATGTTTATTTATCTGTTCAGTACAACAATGGCATCTGGGGCTAAATACTACCGATAAAAAGGAGATTGAAGTAACATGCACGGAGATGCAGCTAATACCTCTCAGTAAATGTCATGTTCATAGTACTCGTGGTGAAATGGCATTAGCTAGAGAAGTGTCTTTTCTCTCCTGTCTTCCCAATCATTCAGTGTTCCTTTCTAACCTGATATTCTTCCTGTCCTCTCATTCTCTCTCTTAGTGACTCTGTAGCTAGGCAGAGACTTTTCATTGAACAGGCACACAGTTGGCAGAATATCTTCAGGTGGAATATTTACGGGCAAAATTGGATAAAAAATTTTAGCTTACTCTACTGAAGCATTTCCCTTCCTTTCCTTTTACTTCATCCAAAACAAGCATGCAAGTGGTTGAAGTGAAGAAGCAGCAAGGAAACATCCTGTTACCTATCCATCTTTGGGGGATTTCTTGAGATACTCAACGCAGTTACTCAGAAAGTCAATGGTTCATGAAACAAAGAAAATGTAGCATACATCTGGGAAAAGACTCAGGCAGAAACTCAAGTGATATTGCAAATATCTAATCTATCCAATTCAAAAGAAATCAAAATGGTTCAAAACGGTTCCTTGCATTATTAAGCCCCTGAGTTACTAATTTCCTCATCAGCAGAAAAGCAGCTCCTATGTAAAAGATGGCAATGAAATCAGAAAATTTTCTTAAAAAGGATCGTTACTACTATTTCACTAAGGATATGGTACAGGTTGTCAGATGGTCCATCCAGCTGACCAGTGCTAATTTGTAGCTGGTAAGGATCTTTTCAGAGCAATATTGTGACAGCAGTCGATGTGAGCTGGCACAGCCACTGAGCTGTGACTTTTAAGCAGCTAAGCCTTGTTGGGCGCATCCATTACAGCCTAACAATGCTGTACCTTGCTAAATGATAGGTAAAATTGGTCACTCACTGTGTGGCATTAACAGGTCATGATCAAGGCTCTTGGTGAATTTTCATAGTTATGAAATATTTATTTCTTCAGATTACCTGCATATGAGACAAATATCCATCACTTGCAAAGAGGAATTTAATTTGTCTGGATAAAAATAACCTCAAAGGTTCTGGGAGCTCTGAAGATAAACTCCTTGGTATTTCTAACAGGCTAGAAGAAGAAGAGGAAAAATGTCTGCCTTGGTGTAATTAGAATCAAAAATGCCTTTTTGATCCCAATTTTCAAGCTGCTGTTCCTCAGTACCCAGTGAATATGGGCTGTGCATGGCACACATGCCTGTGTGCAAGCAGGGAGCCTGTGGAGCATGTAGGGAAGGTATCTCCTCATCAGGGTTTGGAGAGTGCAAAGCAGGGTCTGGAGGGGGGATACTGAAGCAGCTGGGGCCAGTGATCAGCACGCTTATCCAGGTGGGAAACAGCACATTTCAGAGTTCCTGCTCTGGAAAGGAAGAATACAGCCCAGCCCAGTATTCTGGAAGGTTTCCAAGTCCTTGCAGGCTGATAGGGAGGCACAACACATAAAGTGTGTGTCTAGCTTGGGAACAGGACAGCCAAATACTTCTGAGGTTCTTGCTGTATTATGATGTGCAGGTTGGGTCTCACAGAAAACTGGCTTTCCTGGAAGATGAGGCAATTTGTACCTTGAAGGAGTTCAGCATTTATGAAGAATCATCTCTGATTGTAATGAGCAATGATATAAATCTGCTTTTTTAATGATTTTCTATTTGAGTTATATTTTGTATTTTTAAAAACTTCTCAGTCAACCTTATTGAATATAATTTCCCATTCTGTTTTGCAGTAATTAGTGAAATTAATCTCACTTCATTGTGGGGTATGTCAGATCTGTGTGACCTGGAACCAGAATGGAATAAAAAGAGGAATTATATAGGGGACAGGGTAATGTCTCCTCCATATTGGAAATTCAGATTGTGTCATTGTCCCTCAATGCCACACGACTTCTCTGTCCAAATCCAGCCCAGCAGGGTCCAAACCTTGTTTCTAATAACACATAAGGTGATTGCTCACTCAGCCCAGTCTGCTGCTAAACCCCAGCAAAACAGAAACAGCACCACAAGGGCTGAGCTTCACCCCACTGTGACAGCAGGGGTCGGGAAAGCTGAAGGACATCAACTCTTTAAAGTGAGTTTATTCCCCTTCTGAGCCATGAAAATGTTTTGTCAAAAACAATTCCAGACAATAACGATTTTACAAACAGAAATGTTGTATTTATTGAAATTGTACATTATACCTTTCTGAGGGTAAAAAAAAGAAAATGGACAGTCCTCAGGACAATTCAAATGACTTTTTGAACTTGGAAGGAAATTCTTGTTACGGTAACAAAAGAGTTACTTTAGCATTTTTCCTAGTTGTTATTTTTTTAAGAACATTTCCTGGTTTAATTGTCATTGCTAACTGGTTTTCATTTTTTTTGCCAAATGTGTGGGAGGAATTGTAAATTATTCTCTCTCAATAGTAAAAGGCAGTAAAAAAGAGCTGAGTTACAAGGGGTACAAGAGTGCAAAGCAAAATTTTTAGGGAAGCAAACTAGTGGAGCAAAGCTAGTGTGATTTTCTGAAAGATACTGTCATCATATTTGGTTGTAACAGGGCTTGCCTGAAATTAAAACTGATGAAGCAAATGGAAACATCAAATTAGCTAAGAATGTTCTAAAGACAAATTCTATGGTATTCCAAAGAATTTCAGTAAAAGTATTGCCTCCAAAAAGACTGGAGGGTTAGTTTTGGGCAGTAAAAATATGAGGGATGCTTCTGGTTTAGTTTTACAGAACATCATAAAATAGTGGGCTATAAAACCAGCAGTGCATAATAAAAGCTATATTCAAACACTCCGTAAACCAAACTTTCTATTTTAACTTTAGAGGAAAATGTGATTTCAGAAGTGAAGGAACCATCTATATTTCTTCCAAATACCTTTAACTAGACAGTATTTTATGTAATAAACTAAATGGGAAACAATAGCTTCTTTCCCACCTTCATAAACCTTAGTTTGAAAATACAAATGCTTACTCCTAAGATTATGACTTAGCAGGAATAACCTATTACCCACATTTAGCTTTCTAGACCCACTTTATGCGATTAGAGAAATGAATACAAGGGAATTAATGTATAGGCTCCTACATTTCTCAGTATAATTTGTGTTCTATACCTATGTCCTTTAGATGACAAATTTTAGGGACCAGGTCTTTAACAAAACACCAAATAAGCTGTTCTTTTAAGTAAAGAAGAATAGTCTTGTGCAACAAGAGAAACTGCTGATCAGATTTAACTCTGGAAAATAGCATGGCTGTTTATGCAGCTTGTAAAAAGTTGGTGAGATTTTATTTTTTGAAACACTTTTGAGATACAGAAATGGATCAATGATGTGTGAGAAGAATCCCACTGGTGTCTGCCAATGTCGAATATTGTTATAGTACCTTTGCTTTCCATTATACTAGATTTCAAACCTTTGTGTTTAAAGAGAAAGAATCCAAACATTTTATGTGGAACAGAAAAACAGTATGTAAGAAGACAAAATATAAAATAAATTTGCATTGACATATAAAACATTTGGCTAAATAAACTAAGAGTATGTCCATCTTTCTGCACATGGTCAGCCTTGCTTTTCTTTTGCTGTGGTCTGGCTGGACCTGACTGTGTTTGTGCTAAAACCAGCTGCCTATTTGCGAGCTGGTTTTCTTGGCATTAGGTACCAGAATTACCCAAATTGAAGTTTGCCTGCTGTCCCAGTCTTTCCATTCTGCTTTAGGTCAATTGGTTAGGTCCTTTATGATCCAACTTGCAAGTAATTTTCACTAACTTTGTGAAAAGTCTAACTGCACTACAGGACATGACTTCTCTTTCCTGCTGTGCAAAACAATCACGGAAAGACCTGCCTTGTTGACAGGGCAGCACGAGTAGAACCAACAATGTGTAACCTGGGAGACCTAGCTGTGCCCTGAGGCCTAGCCATGTGCTGGATACTGAGATGTCCCCAGACTTCGTGCTGGTTTCCTAGCTCATGTGCAGTGTCAAGAAAATGCAGCTTCACAATGTTTTTAAAGTCATGCAGGCCAGCAACAGCCCTGGTGCTTTTATGCAGGGCTGAGCCTGGGCTGGTATCTCCAGGCTGAAAGCCCTGGGGTACAACACAGAGATGGATAATATAGCTCTGCAGGGATCTGTGCAGCTGCAGAACTGAAACATTTTCTTTATGTTCACTTATCCACTCAGCTTTAGCCCCAATGCCTCAGATAAAGGGCACCTGTCTGGAGAATAAGCATCTCTCATAACTTTTAACAGGGGATGTGTAAGCACCGTGAAAGGACTCCTGGGCCTTGCAGTTCTTCAGATGATGTAGATGATGCACTGGCATTTGCCTATATTTCTCTGTGACTTCTCAGTCAAATGAACATACATGACTACTCAGTCAAATGAAACCTACCAGGCTTCCAAAATTTTTCATCGATATGAAAATACATATGCACAGGGTATATATGAGATCTCTGACTTGGCTTTGTTAAAGCATTACAAAAGAAACAAACTTTGTGTTAAGAAATATCAGTCGGTGTGAAACTGACTGTTTAGTGAGAACATCACACATTTTACAGGGCAGAAATGAACAAAGCATTTTGTTTCTTTACATTCAGGACTCTTTTGTTAGACTTGATTACTCTTGCACTTTTACTAAAAATGATACATTTGAGAGGCAATTCAATCTTATAAAAACAATACTTCATTAAAACCTGATATTTATACTTTTATTTTTGTTTCAGCCCAGCAGCAAAAGAAAATATTTGGAACTTTGAGATTACCCAAAAGACAGAACTTTGGGGCTATAACAAGCAGCACTGCTTACCAGGCCTTCATTTCACACATACTGAGTGCTCTGATTGCTTCCAAACCAGTTATTTACTGTGTGGCTTCTATAGGAGAAATTCCATCAGTTCATGGTTTACTCACATGTTGGTCATTCTCATCCATCAACGCATTTGTGAACCTCCCTGCTGTTTTAATAGCATGACTGGATCCACATGAACCCAAATCTCTCGCCTTTCACAGATAATCTGCTACAAGGCCACCCTGTCAGAGCTTTCTGATTCAGGTGGTGCAGGGAACCAACACAAGAACCATTACACAACACATAAGGTGAATGTGTATTTTCCCACATTACTCCTCACCCATCCCAGCCACTAACCAAACAATAGGTGTGACAGAAGACATCTTGTCAGACATGGGTAAATGTGATAGATCATTCATCTTCCCTGTCTTTGCTGTGGCATTATAGCTTTCCTCTTTTTTCAGCAGTCAGTGGGAGAATTTAAGTCTTAGAAACTGCTTGTTTTCCTTACAGATTTCCAAAATAAAATAAATCTTGAGCAACACAGCTAGCAACTTAATTCTCTATTTTGTGTTGAACATTTAAAAAATATATATTTCCAGTTATATTGCAGTATATGCCTAAAATGTTAGCGAAAAGTCAAGAAGTCAATACAAGAAGTCATGTTGGATGATGACAGGGACTAATTCAGTGCAGCAGTACCTCCGTTAGCTGAAAGGGCTGATATTGTGGGTGCCATGGCAGAGACCTTAAGGGTTATCACATGCTTATCTCAGACCCATTTCTGAGATTTAGTGACATAGTAGCAGAGTCAGACATAAGCAGGGAGAATAAAAATAACCACTACCTAAGGACAAAAAAATAAGAGATTAAAACCAGCCTGTTTATCCTGGTTGATTTTTCAGAAACATTTAAAGCTAATTATATCATTATGAATAGAATGGTAATGGTTTTATTTGGTAGGTTTTCTGGATTGCCTTTTAATTGGATGAGAGGTGCATATGAAATTCAGCTTCAGTTCCACCTTCTCCCCTGAAACTATCACCCTTACCTTACACAGCACTGTAAAGCCTCTTGATGGGGTATAGCTCCCTTAACTGAGCTGACAGACCTATCTGTCCTTGCAATCTTCACAGTCTGCTCCCATCAATTCTCCTTCTCTTTCATGTATGCAAATACATATATATGGCATGAGCCATCAGCTGAGTTTTGGTTCTCATCTTCATGAGATGAGAGGCCAAACAATAGCACTCAGATCTTTTACCATCTGCATATTTTTCTAGTCAACTGTGTTCAGTTCAGGACTGCCACTTAGATGCACTTGAAATTTCAACATTCTTCAAAGAATCTGTTGTGTCCCAGCCTCAGATGACAAGCTCATTCAATACTGTGCATCAAGTAAACTTCGAGATCAAAAACACTCTGGTCTTGGATCTTACTGGAACTGGAAGTAGCAAGTGAAAGGCTGTGTATTGCAGGAATCCAAACTATTCAGTATGTCAACACTGAAGAGCCACGTGTGCGTCATGTTCTTGTTTGGAAGCTAATTAGATTGCTTGTTTTGAAAGATAGATGAATGAATTAATCACAGGGTGCGGTAGATGTTTTTTCTTGGCATTCTGAGACTGATTTAATATAAAGTGTTTTATTTTTTTCCACGTATGATTCATTTCACAACTCAAAAACACATAAAATAGAAATGTGAAAATGATAACTGTGTTAAAAAATGAAGATTATAATCACTGCCATCACTGGCACAGCAAGTTTTCTTTTATGTTATCTGAAACTAGATAGTACCAGCAACCATGGAAAGGGGGAATGATATGGGAGCTTTCTCGTTAATATAGCAAAGCTGAAAGGAAAAGGGTGTGGTTTTGATTGCACAAAATGTCAGGTTTCTGGTTTGCAAATCTGAAAACAGGGGTGGGTCACATCTTGATACTTTCTCATACTGCAGCATTTATGGAATTTATATTTTTTTTTCTTTATTCAAATCAATTAAATTTTGGGCAACTCCTAGTATTGCAAAATTCACAGCCCCAAATTTAGATTCAAAGCAGAAGGCAGCAGAAAGTGGGATCTGGCTCAGCCTCTGACCAGTTCTGGCCAGTTCACCAAGTCAGACATTTATACATGCACTTTTCATTTATTTTCCTGTTTTTCAACTTTCTCATTCTAAACAACTGCCCACCTAATGGGCAGAATTATGCACATCCTTTTCGTGGTGATCTAACCTGCTGAGCACTGCATGGTGAGATCCTGGCCCCTAGCACACAACGAAAGAAAGAGTCTTATGTGCAGCAGTGCCAACTTGCATGATTCTGAGCAGGACATTTAGCATGAATTGTGAACCATCTGGTCTTCAACCACTTTGAAAATGAGAGGTGGAGCAAGATTTTCTACAGTATTTACCTTAAGAAATAAACATAGATATAAATGTCCAAGGACTGAGATAAGGTGCCCTAGACACTTTTTCAAAAGCTCCTGGCAAGTTCTTGGGAACTCTACCAGTTGGGGTTAGAAAACTATGCACTTATTACAATCCCACAAATCAAACCTTTGCAAATGCAATCTTTGTTTCCTGATCCCTTCTGTTCTCACATTCAGCTGTACAAACACTTTCTGTACAGTTACAGGATTGTGCAGTTCCTTCACCAACAGCCTCCTTTTCATTCTTCTTCATTACTAAAACTGAAGAAATGTCAGAGACCAAAGTACAGACTGCAAAATCTGCATTACTAATAAAGGGGACACTGTAGAGCCCAAGCACACCCCATAAGGTCATGCACTGAGTCAAGGCAGAGTCTCATATCTGTTGATTAGAAAAATAAGCATTTTTCTTGAACATTGACTAACCGTTAAATGTAAATTTAGCAGAAATAACACACAGGAAGACTGAGTCCTAATTATGCTTCAGAGCATGACTGTACAAGTGTCTGAAAGAGACAATATCAAACCATAGTGAGTGAATGCTACCAGTAATCCCTCCCACTGCTAGGTATGGATTTAGTTATGCATTATAATTTCTCTTCACATCTGCTTTGTTTGAAAGCAATATAATAGAGAAAGCTATCACAGTAATCCACCAATTTAAAAAAATCTCAAAATCACGTTTTAGTGTGTTTTATGGAGTTTTCACTGCTGCTGAGATTTATTGCATCAGCAGGAAAATAAAATTGTCATTATTTTATGTTTTCGGTTGTCTGATGGTGAAAAACACTACCTTTTAGGCTGTTGTTGAGTAGAGTGATGCATTTCAAAACTCTATTAATACACTATGCTCCCACCTGAGAGTCCAGATAGCTGATTTTTTTATTTATTTTGCTTTAGCTAGTGTATGACAGTGCTGCAATATGACCATATTACCAACAAGTTCACAATGCAGCACTCAAAGAATATAAATCAATACTGTTCCTTGGAATAAAATATGCAGCTTTTATCACAGAGCATACTGTACAGAACAGGCAGTGGGATGGATTTGCTGGAAGGGGCAGGGAAGGAGGGCTCTGTCACCAGCCTCAGCATCCCAGCAGGCCAGGTTGTGTGGTGGGAGTCCCCTGCTCACTCCTGCTCTCCCCTCCCCATGCAGAGTGATGCAGCCAGTGCTGTGTCTCTCCTCAGGCCCTGCTCCTCCTGCCCTGTACCTCTCAGCCCATGTCCCTGGCAGTGAGCTGCGCAGAGTTCTGCACAGCACTGGGACAGATGTCCTCCCCAAGTCAAGATGATGCTTCTAGCACCTGCTGTGACTTGCACTGGGAATAGGGATTTCCCCAGGTAATGGCAATCCTAAGTGCTCTGGGTGCCCAGAAGGATGGACTCAGTGTATCCTTAGTTTTTCTTTAATGTCCTCAGAAAACTTACTTGCATTTCCAGCGTTATGTTACTCTTCACTTGAGACAGTCACTCATACTCATAGGAAATATTGGAGTGAAAGGAGCTCAGACCATCTGTCTAATAGGCACAGACAACATGGTCAGGCCCAGTGGCTCCTGGTTTTTTCAAGAATGTGCTGCAGGCAGAGGCTGTTCAAGACAGAAAAGCAGAAGGAACTGCAATGAATCAAAAAAGGCTCTCCTCTCCTCCTTCCAGCCCAGGTTTCCTTAGCCAAGGAATGGTCATCGCTGCACTACTTGCAAAAATGTCTCTTGTGATTAGGAGGGAGCATGCAAGAGATGGGAGTACCTTATTTTCCTCTGATTTACCTTTCTCAAGTGCTTAAGATATGTCCTACCTCTTTTCTCTCCACAAAGCCATCTGAGCTGTTTGTCAGTAGCTTCTTCACAGCGCTGAGGGTTTCAGCAATAAACAGTTTGAGGGCATTTTGAGGCTCTGAGATCTGGAGCCTCACCCTCTGCAGCTGAGACTCAGCACGCTCCTCCCTAACACTTTTTGGGCTGAAATCAGAAGGCTTTTTTGAGAAATCAGATTTCTCAAAACTGAGAAAAAATAAAACCTCAAATGCTACTGAGTGTTTACTGTCATATTTAAAGACATAATTCAGTCTGTTGGGGATAGAAAAACTTGTGGGTGTCTGTACACAAATGAGGCAATAGAGAGTTGGATAATTCTCTGTCAGTTCTATTGCAATAGAGCTTCTTTACTGTATATGGAGTTCAAGAGCAGCTTTCCATCTGCATTACTGCTGAGTACTGTAATCTTTTTTCAGTCTCATATTAAACAAGAAAACAGAAAACTGGAAAACAAAATGAGATGATCTCTACTTCAGTGACACATTTACTTTTTAGTGTTTGTGGCTTTAAAAAGTTCTATGATAATTAGAACTGATGTGATTCATACTGTACAGTTTTGTTTGAGTATTGCTTAGGTTAATTCACACTAGAAGGATGCAAAACTGCATTTATGAGACCAGTCAAGGAACTCCTTTTAACTGCCAGTACAAAAAGGACACTTAGGTATCTACTAATGCATAATATATCAGAAAGAAGAGTATCCAAACTATGTGATGAATTTAAACCATACTAAATTTCTCCTTCAATATAAACTGATATCTAATTATCTGCATATTGGTTTAGATTCAAAAAGAAGTCTTGACAAAACTGGAAGGAACAAACTGTGATAAAACCTAATCAAGGAAATGCCTTTAATATTAAAACAGATATTTCCCAGTGTTTTTTTAGAATAAGCTTCATAGCAGTTTTAGTTCTAATCCTATTTGAAGACATTCTGGAGTAAAGCAATGAGTTAGTTGCCCCACCAGATCAAGCAAGCATACATGCAGCAACTCTGTGAGCACTGAAATAAAGACTGGAAATCTTTTGTTTAACCTTGGTTTATTTGCTTGCACCCACTGATGAACATTGGCAAAGTAGATTGCAGGTAAAGCAGATGCATGGCAGGGCAATGCTGCTCTGTGCAAGATCATGTTCCTGCACTTAAAAGGAGGTTATTGAAGTCTTTGGAGTCACTCCAGCTCTTGTTGAAATCATGGTAGAGTCCCTCTGGTTGGCACAGTGGAAATTGTACAGGCTCCTCGTGCTCCAGTGCAGCAGCCTGGATCCATGAGAGAGCAGTAAATACCATTTGCCATCACTGTTTTTCTCATTAGACTTCCCTCCCTCTTTTAGAAAAAAAGAAAGGGAGGGGGGGAACCTTGCTAGTCATGCTACTTTGTAATGGAGGCAGTTTTATAAAGTGATTTTTTTCAAATCAGTAAAAATCAAGATTCTCCTTGTTGAAAATTACTGTGATGATGGAAAGCTTCTTTCTGATTTGGTAATGAGGTATATTTTTCACCCTCAACTCTCTTGACTCTTTAAATAGCTTTATTAGTTTAATCTATCCTCTTTATTTCGCTTTCCATGCACAGAAAAATATCTCATAGACAATAGTGTTCATATGCATTTATTAGATACTATGAATTTTATTACTGCATTTCACATTAAGCTTTAAAAATGTAAGCAGGCATTGCCATCTTAGAAAAGCTGCTGCAAACTTCCTGAGTAGTGCCCTACCTCCAAGAAAGCTCACTGAGCAAAACCATTGTAATTCAGCTGGCAGATACAGCAAAATATTTAACCTGTAGTTAATATATTAAGGCCTTTAATGAGGATCTGGCCTGGGAAAATAATAAGGCTTAAGATTCCTGTATGTTCACCAGCTCAAAGTCTAGCCCCACCAAGTCAGACAATGTGATGTGCTTTGAGTTGCAATTGCATTTAAAACATTTCATACAAAAGCAGTTAGGCACTTAATCCGATTTGTCTGGAAGAACACCAGTTTTGTCCATATTCATCTGAAATTACACTCAGCGCTCCCAGTACAAAGGGAACCTTCATCAAAAGTGACTTGTTTTATTCCCACATAATAGAGACGATGTTGTACATTTCATAGATCAGTCTTTAACTCACCTGAACTATCTCTCTTTCATGAATAGTTCACACACAAGCTGGGAACGCTCATTTATCTGGCATTTATTTGGAAATCATAGCTCACAATCACACCAGTGGCTAATGCTTTTATGCGTCTTGTTTACACAGATTACTTTTTAAATATCACTGCTGTTCATTAAGCTGTATATTCTATGATTAACACCCCTTCTCCTCAGCAATTAAGTAATTTATCAGATGATAGACATTACTGTACAGGACCACCATACACTGAAAAATGAGGTTTACTTCAACAGAAGCAAGTATTTCTGTGCTCATTATTGCCAGTGATAGTCTTTCTTTCTAGATAATGAGGCAGATTTTGCTTTCAATAACACTGATGTAAATGCATAATAATTCTGGCACACCCACAGTGTGGTTCTTCCAGATTCACAGTCAGAGCTGGACTGTGTTTTTCTAGCAGAACAGATTTCTTGTCCCTGGCTGGGTCAGAACAGCTGCCCTCAGCCGTATGGCTGACTTCAAGCTTTGGGATAAAATCTCTCACCTCTGATCTGAGACATAAGTTTAGGGGATATTTTAAATTATTTTTTTAACATGGCCTATTGTTTCTAATAAATGCTTTTTTCGGAAAAAAAAAATCCCATGTTTTCTACCTTCTCAACTGATGAGAAATGACAGAGAAACATGAATGCTTCTGGTAATCCAAAGCATGACTCCAGGCACACAAGCCGAACTCATTGTTAGTTTGCTACTAAAGCATGCAATTGGGAGAAAGCCATTTATTCGGGTAAATCACTGTTAAAAACATATGTGGTGAAATTCTGCTTACCATCATGTAGCTTATCAATAAAAATATTATGTGCTTCCACATGGATTTTTTTCTTTTCTCTTTTTGACATTTAAAATTCTATTGAAATATAAAGATGAAGCCATTCTTCTACTCTGGAAATACCTTACAAAGCAAAGCCGTGAGTACTACCACAGACCTATGATGAAGAATCAGTGTAGATTTTCATTTTTATAATTTTTATACAGTTCTTTGCAAGATATGACTAAGAAATGACCTGGAGTTATAGGTCACAATGAAAGTTAAAGAGCAGTGATGTTGCAATGCAGTTTATTCAAATCTGCTTATTCCAACAACTACTTTTCAGTGGCAGGTATGACTGCCCTGTGCAAATCACTAGTCAGGAGTTTCAGTGGCAGTTTGCCTATGCAAACCCAACTGATTATAATCACTGCTTCCCTCCTCTGCAGTAGAAATTTGCACTGTGACACACAATACCAGATGCTGGACACTGGCTACTATAATAAAAGTTAATTTGCAGGATGGTATGGGCTGCATTAATTTTCAACGTGGCAAAACACTAACAGTTGGCCCAACCTTGGGCCAGAGTTGTTTCATCAGCAAACTCAAAAAGGAAGTAAGTAATGAATCATATAAAAGGCCGTAGATGACAAGTATTTAGATTAGTCAAAGTCGCAGTAGTCTGAAGGGATATTAGAGCAACCTAAGAACACAAAACAGAGTAGCACATGACGGCTGAAATTCTTTGTTG